>CAIGQZ010022722.1:969845-987672 GCA_903798205.1 Danio tinwini
AATAAATAAATAAATAAATAAATAAATAAATAAATAAATAAATAAATTAATTAATAAATAAATAAATAAATAAATAAATAAATAAATAAATAAATTATGGTTGGTTCAAAATAAATTCTTTTTAAGATTGTTTTCATATTCTATAACTACTCATTGTGTGCATGTGCAATACATAGGCTGGTTCTGTTTGATATAAATTATGTAATAATTTTTAAAAAGAATTCACACACAAGTTCGTGGCTATTGATTTCCATTTGTAAACAGACACTCACTGTTCACTTGTAGAAATATCAATAGCATTTGTACTGAATGGTTAGTTCACGCAAAAATTATTTCATCATTTACTTACACTTTATTTGTTCCCAATCAATTTGAGTGCTTTTTATCCTGTTTAACACAAAAGAAGATATTTTAGAGAATGCTGGAAACCTGTGACCACCTTCCATAGTAATTGCGTTTCTTACTATGGACAGCAACTAAAATAGAATCGAAACAAATCAAAAAGTCAGTTTCCCAATCAGAATCAAATCAAATATCGAAATCAATATTCAACCCTAAAACCTCTCAGGCTTACTTTTTACATTTTCCAACACACGTCCAGCGCTAGAGCCGAAGCAGGACAGCAAGTGCTTGTGCATGAGGGGATGGACAGCAAACCCCCTGTTGATTAGATAAGTCCTAAACCCACTCAAACACATGCAGCGAAGGCCATGTTTTCCACTCGCTCTCTGTTTGCCTCTCAGAGGGTGAGGTGATAAGGTGGGCCATTTGGGGGTCATTGCGATTAGACAGCAAGGGAGAGCACATTCCTGCCAACTCCTCACAGGACAGCGAGGCTTTAACACATCACACACTGACAGGTGTGTTACTGCCAGCCTCGTCTAGATAGAAAGGCAATGAAATGTATGAAAAAGATGTTTCAAGTGCTCACGAGCGAATACTTTGAAGCTAAACGGGCCAGAGTCTAACTCGACCTTCTAGTGGACCCTTTTATCACAAAAGAGCGCGCGCACACTAAAACGGACCTGATTTGCATTTCACATGTTTCAGCTGAAGCCTCTTCACAATCAAGCTTGTCGGAGGGCACACCAAAGGGCGGCGTCTGAGAGGAGGCACCTGGGGTGGCAGCAGGCCCTGCAGGGCTGTAGGGTGTGGGAGGAAGAGAAGACTTGGGATTACAACTAATAGCATCATGGAGGGATCAGTGCAGCCTATCTCATTACGCAGAGGCACAATGAGCGCAGCGCACTCAAAGCAGTTTATAATTATGGCTTTCCAGGCCACAAACAAACCTTGCTTATTACCCTTCGTCTCCATGCTTTAGCTGTAGGAAATCAGCCGCTAATTGCGATATTTCCCTAATACTCAATGCACACGGGTGTCACGGGCTGTTTGCGTCTCGTCCCGCTGACGCTTAATAAAGTTTTTATCTGTCAAGCCGAAGAGTGCGAGACGAGCCAAGGTCACCGCTGCGCTCTACAGCTTGCCGAAGAAGAAGAAAAAAAACAAAACAAAAAAAAAAACATTCAGCGTTGTTTACATAATTATATAAATAATATCCTATTTTTCCAGCAAAAAGGGAAACAAATAAATATTTTAATTTTGAGGCTGATTATGGAGCTCAAGGACGTTCAAGGATGTTTCTTCTCTAATCATCATGAGCAATTATGTACGTTCTTAATATATTCACATCGCATTCTTGTGCATTTTTTTGTCCCTCGCCCACTGTTTTCTATAACAATCATATTAAATGTGCATTTCATTAAATTTAAATGTTATAAAAAGATCACACAGACAGCAGGGGTGGGAGGAGGAGTGTGTGTGTGTGTGTGTGTGTGTGTTTTGGGGGGCACACACACATCAATACTGTGCTGAAATTTAACTAGATGCACTAAATGTTATCTTTACAAAAAAGAAAGAGAGCAGACAAAAAAGGGAATAACACCACAACATAACACAGGATGACACATCGAGTCCTAATTAATTGATTTGTGTTCTCAAACGGAGTATTTTATTATGTGCATTACCGCTGCTTTGATAGTAATTATCATGACTCCTGCAGTTCCCGTAACCCTCGGCAGAAGCAGAGACTTCTCACCCTCCCTTATCAAAAGCTGTCAAAGCAAAGCGCCCCATTAGTCTCCAAATGTAATAAATTGGTTGCATGAAACACACTCATAGCACATCTCTTCTGAGGGAAAAAAAAAAAGGGGGGGGGGGGTAGGAGAGCTGTTGCAGGAGGACGTGAAAGGGGAAAAAAATGGAAATAATAAGTCTAATATCCTCAGATGGGGCCCCTGTCAGAAAGGAGTGAGTAGATGTTGACAGTTGTGTTGCGCGGCGTGGCAGGGGCTCGTCAGTGAGCCATTTATTTGCGCTGATGGACTGATAGGAGCAGACTGCTGCTGATAATAAGGAGTTCTCCCACACTGTCTTGTGTGCATCTGAGTGCTAACAAACCCACTGCGGATCAACGGATTTGTCAATGTTAACTTTGTGCTGAGAGAGCTCAAAGACGACTAGCCAAGATGTTCACTTCCAACATACTACAGTATTTTAAATTTTTTTTCAACTGGTTAAAAAAAAAAAAAAAAAAAACGTAATAAAACAATACTTGATACTGTCATACAACTACTAGAAACCAGAAACTTGCATCCAGAAACTACAGCTAATAATAATTAATTATTCATTAATATCAATATCATTAGCCCACTTAAGCAATATAAACTCACCGGCCACTTTTGTGGGCACACCTTACTAGTACTGGGTTGGACCCCCCTTTTACCTTCAGATCTGCCTTAATCCTTCATGGCATAGATTCAACAAGGTACTGGAAATATTCCTCAGAGATTTTGGTCCATATTGACATGATAGCATCACGCAGTTGCTGCAGATTTGTCGGCTTCACATCCATGATGCGAATCTCCCGTTCTTCCACATCCCAAAGGTGCTGTATTGGATTGAGTTTTGGTGACTGTGAAGGCCATTTGAGTACAGGGAACTCATTGTCATGTTTAAGAAATCAGTCTGAGATGATTTGCGCTTTTTGACATGGTGCGTTATCCTTCTGGAAGTAGACATCAGAAGATGGGTACACTGTGATCATAAAGGGATGGACATGGTCAGCAACAATACTCAGGTAGGCTGTGGCGTTGACACAATGCTCAATTGGTACTAATGAGGCCAAAGTGTGCTAAGAAAATATTTCCCACACCATTACACCACCACCAGCAGCCTGAACCATTGATACAAGACAGGATGGATCCATGCTTTCACGTTGTTGACTCCAAATTCTGACCCTACCATTGAAATGTTGCAGCAGATATCGAGACTTATCAGACCAGGCAACAATTTTCCAATCGTCTATTGTCCAGTTTTGGTGAGCTTGTGTGAATTATAGCCTCAGTTTGATGTTCTTAGCTGACAGGAGTGGCACCTGGCGTGGTCTTCTGCTGCTGTAGCCCATCCGCCTCAAGGTTGGACGTGTTGTGTGTTCAGAGATGCTTTTCTGCATACCTCAGTTGTAATGAGTGGTTATTTGAGTTACTGTTGCCCAGGGCGGACGTTTTTTGCTATTTCTGCGGAGAATTTTGGTAAAAATCTGCGGATTTCTGCGGAATTATTTTAGGAGTATCATAACTAAAACCTTAAAATGTGAAATAAAAAATAATATCTTTTTAACTTTTATTTAATGTTTAAAATGCAAATCCAATTAGATTAACAGTAAATAGTTAACTGTAAGTAAATAAACAGAATTAATGATGGGCTAAAAATCAGCAGAAATCTGCGAAAAATCTGCGGAATTCTGCGCGCGCAGATTCCGTGTGGGTCTACTGTTGCCTTTCTATTAACTGGAACCAGTCTGGCCATTCTCCTTTGACCTCTGGCATCAACAAGGCATTTGTGCACACAGAACTACCGCTCACTGGATATTTTCTCTTTTTCGGACCATTTTCTGTAAATCATAGAGATGGTTGTGTGTGACCAGCCCGTCTGGCACCAACAACCATGCCACGTTCAAAGTCACTTAAATCCCCTTTCTTCCCCATTCTGATGCTCGGCTTGAACTGCAGCAGATCGTCTTGATCATGTTGACATGCCTAAATGCACTGAGATGCTTTTATGTTAGAAAAGTGTACCTAACAAAGTGGCCGGTAAGATATATATATATATATATATAGAACAAACCACTGTTATACAATGATTTGCCTAATTACCCTAACTTGCCTAATTAACCTAGTTAAGGCTTGAAATTGCAATTTACGTTGGATACTAGTATCTTGAAAAATATCTAGTAAAATATTATGTACTGTCATGGCAATTACATACTGTAGCTTTTAAGCTAATTACATCATAAGACTATGGTATTTAATAAAAAACACAACAAATTAATGAAATTCCTTAAAATCAGTCTGATTTGTAAAACAAAAAGTGACTCGGTTGCCTCAAATACACAAACTGATTCCTCCAGCAACAAACAGCTGAGGTTAAAGGCATGAAAAAGCATTCTATGAAATCACATTTGAGTGATTCAGATTGATGAAAATGAAGGGAGGGAGTTAGTTTTATTAGTCAGTCGAGGATTGGATTAAGTCAGATGTAAATGTGAGCTTCTAGTTGAATTTGTGTAGTATGCGGAGGGGATTACATGGACTAAATTCTAAAATGGTTGATCCAACATACGTCACCACAGGGAAATATGTTCAACGTCAAATTATGACATTATGGTTACAATTTCAACAAATGAAATGCTTGCACACCCATTATTCACAATATGTTCAATAACATACTTTAAAAAATAAAAATAAAATAAAATGAAATTTCATGCTGGCTTTAAGAGTGCTTATAAAGATCATTTTCAGCAAATAACTAATGTTAGGTCAGACTACACTGTACAATCAGGCTGATCTACTTGATGGAGGAAATAATAATGACTCATAAATTACAATGGGCACTGGGATGTAAGATGGGACATTTTTTGTATTCATCTTGTACAGTGTGTCACAGTGCCATGGCAACCAATGCTGCGAAGGGATGCTTCATAATTAGTTTTTTTCTTTTGGGTTATGTTGACCAATCAAAATAGGGAAGCTTGATTGTACACAACTATTTTGTACACAACTATTTGAGATACAGAGCCAAAGTCCACTTTTTACGATGTTACAAAGACCACCATGTTTTTTTTTTTGTTTTTTTTTTACAAAGACCTCTTTTTACGATGTTACACATTTAAAAGTAAAGGTTCCAAACGAAGGTTTCGCTGACACCATAGAATAATTATTTATATTAGTTTATACAACAGTTCTGTCTAGTTCTTGAATCTGATTGGCTGTACTGTGCGGATATTGCAGAATATTGTACTGATTGTACAATATTCTGCAATATCAGCACTCATACACCCTTTTTTTACCCTTGTGTACTACTCCACCCACATAGAGTGACAACAGATCAATACACTCACTACAGTTTAACAAATATGGCAGCTGTTGGACAACATAATGTACTTCTGAGGCTTTTTAGGTGAGAATGTAGTTGTTTAAATTGCAACAGTTTATTTATAAAGATAGTGCCTATTTTAAATATTTATAATTTTGGAGATACAGCGTGTTGGCATCCATCAGCCTGTCATAGTAAGCAGAGCAAAGACAGTTGATGTTCCGCCACAAGATGTCGACAGAGACTGCATAATAAGCTCTTAAAGTAGAAAAGATCAGTGTATTTTTAAACTACAGCTGATCAAAACATTATAAAATTGGTGAGTTGCATTCTAAGTCAATTTTTTTCTCTCTCTCTCTTATGTTGCAGTGCTGTATTTATACCATAGTAATTGTAGTGTATTGAGCATGAGATGAATCACATATCAGGAATGTATGTATTTTGTGTTGGCCACCCCTTGTATAACCCTGGGTTACTTTTTGGTTAGCCGTTTGTTTGTTTCTAATGAGTCTCCGGTTTCCGTTACTGCCGATTAGCTCAGTAAAAAAATAGAAAGAAAAAATGCCCGCATGTGCTTAACATTTTTCTTTTTTTTATATTATTCACCACTCTGGTAGTGATTGCGTTGCTTTGGCTTTTTCGGGGTTAATTATTGTAATCTCCTGATTGCAACAGAGAAATACTGGGAAATCTCTGTTGACTGATGGCATTTCATGTCGTTCAGCCTTAAAATCCTAAAATGTGAGCAAAATCATCTGTTTTGTCATCACTTTAGACATTACACTAGAGAATCCTTCAAACACTTGCTCTAAAGTGAGATTGGTGAATAAGCAATGGTTTCAGCTGTTCTGACGTCAGCTGAAGATGTGAATGAATGGCAGAAGAAAGTAGTTCCTCATGTAAAAGGGTTTTAAGACTCTCTGTGTTTAATTTTCTTTTTTATATTGATGATTATGCAGTCAAACTGTTGTATAAATGCAATATCACACTCGTAGCAGTGTAATATGGCTGTAAATCATCACTGGTGGGACACTAAGGCACTCTGTGGCCTCTAACCAATGCACCCCTCCCACCAGTGCCGATATACAGCCATATTGCACTGCTATTTGTGTGATATTGTTCACTTGTAGAACATTTTAATAATCCAAATTACCACAAAAATAACATATTATGGAATGAAAAGTTTTCAAAACAACCAACGCCAATAAAGCTGCTTTATTTTTAAAAGTGAACTGCTTTATTTTCGAAGCTTAAAAACTTCATTGTAACTGCACCAATAAGAGCAACAATCACATCATTCAAAATACTTATTTTGCGTTCCACAGAAGAATCACAGAGATGCATGTAAAGGCATAAGGATGAGCCAATGATGCCAGAATTTTCATTTGTGCATGAACAGTCTCTAACATGCTGCCAAGCAATGCTAGTTTGTATGCATTGCAGCAAATTCATATTTGCTGATGTGCACCGTGAGACAATAACCAAGCAACACCACGTCGAAGCAGCAAATTGTATTGAGTATGTAATTTGCTGTCCAACGCAGTTTTTTCCCCTTTCATTTCACTCCCCCTTGTGTCCCTATGGGAGAGTTTGTTTTCACGTGTAACAGGTTCAATGCCAGAAAGACAAACTCTTAATCCATTCCCTCAAGCCAAAGCTTGAACACTAATGCTATCTATAGTGTCTCGCAGCTCTGCGAGTAACTAGCAGTAAATCCTGAGGAAAAACATAGGAAACAATCTGATGAGCAGTTCTTACCCTGATTAACCCCTACAAGTTCAGTAAAGGGGCAGGATGTTATGTGCACCTAATAACGCAACTCACTGCAACAAAATAAATTGCAATGAGTTTTTTGTTATTTTGAAATGCAGAAGTTATGTTATAAACAAACCCCCCAGAGCTTGATACTAATGGAGGTACGTGATTGCTGTCCATCTGCAGGGTTAAGGGTCCAGGTTTAATCCTCCGCTTTAGCTATAGGATGCACCATATGGCTCAATGAGATCCATGTCCTCAGCTCTTAATCTGTCGCTGCCCTCTGTATGACTGCATGATAACGTGTGGTGTTCAACAGGATATACACTACGGTGTTAAGAAGCTTGGGCTATTCCAAGAAAGGCGCGTTTAAACAAAAGTGTGGCCACTCATTAACTTTTTAACTCTCCTTTGACTCATAAATACACTGTTTACGCATATCTGTTAATGACATGCAACTTCGATCACACATGCAATTTCTATAAAGAGAATGCTGTGAGTTAGTATTGATGGGATACTGAGTTTTATTTGAAAAAAAGAAAATAGTTTTACAGTTTATTCTAGAAATTCTGATCTGCCATTGCCTGGGGTGCTTTTCATAATACATTTAAAGATACAAATGTTTAATGAGCACTAGAAACGAAACCATAGTCCACAATTGGCATACTCGCCATGGTATAAAAACAGAATTAAAGCATCAAAAAGAAAAGATTATGAAGGTAATTTACATTCTGGTGCAGCACTTGCCCTCCACCAGAATCTCAAAAATAAATCAAATACAGAAAAGGAGCTTACAGCGTTGCCTTTTCACCGGTTAACAGTGGCTGAGGGGCGAATGTTGACGTCTAATGCGTGGTAATACTCAGAAGGCCTTTTGGTCAATCTGGGATGGTTAAACGATTATAAAATGGTTGGTGTTGCTGAATTTTGTTCCTTTTCTTTTCTACTGAAACCTACTGAACTCTTGTCTATTCACACCAGCTCATCCCACACTATAAGGCATAATAAATAAGGCGTAATAAATAAAGCATAAATGTGAGGATAGCAAACAGACTTCTCACTGTTCATTACACAGAAATCATGAATCATAATTATGAATTAGTTTAGATGATCTAATATGTGTTGAAAGTGAATTTATGAGATTATGATGACAGCTTTAACTATGAAAAAAGGCTTTATATCTACTATTAGACTGAATATATGCAACTTTAAGACTAATATTTCACAAATGCAAAGTTGTTTTTGCACATATAGCCATTAATATTGAATTGTGGACTTAGGTTTTATACCTTTTAATGTTTCAGATTTCCATGTTTTTGTTATGTAACACAATATAACACATTAGGTTTCATACAGTTGAAAATTTTTTATTTATTTATTTATGTATTATTATTATTTTTTTTTTGTAAAAACTAAATGTGTGAGAAGACAAAAATAAAACATATAACATTGCACTTAATGTGCTGCACATGTATTTGGTGTGGGTCATTTATAGGCCCACACAAAATCTGCGTGTGCAGAAATCCACAAAGTTTTACCCTATCATTAAGACTCATTGAGTTTATTACTTGTGTAAATGTGTGTAAATTTATATTTATTCAGTTTTAAAATTAAATTCAGTAATATTGTTGACTAATACAAAAATGTTTATAGGCTTTATTAACAATACAGTTTGTAAAGTAATATTTTCTGTCTTTTAGTAGATATGTTATATGATATACTTGCTTTGTTTACTAAATAAATGGATTTAGATGGATTTGCATTGTAAACATAAAAAAAACAAAAAAACAATTATTTTTTACTTTATATATTAGTTACAATACTCCTAAAATCATTACAGGGCAGCATGGTGGCGCAGTGGATAGCACAATCGCCTCACAGCAAGAAGGTTCCTCCGGGTGCTCCGGTTTCCCCCCGGAGCAGTTGGCAGTTCATTCCACTGTGGCGACCCCAGACTAATAAAGGGACTAAGCGGAAAAAAAAAATTATTCCACATAAATCCGAAGTTTTTACAAAATTCTCCACAAAAATAGGAAACAAAAATGTCCACCAATTTTGTCTGTCCTGATGCAACAATACAGACCTCCCGTGGCTCGGTTTGGTTTTGGGCCATGTATTCGGTACGTTAAATGATATGTTCAGTAAAAAAAAAAACTCAGTCTAAAACTACAAGCAAATTACAAAAAAAAATTATACATATTACAATTACAAATCGTACAATAAAAAAGACAAATTATCCTTTGTTTGGGGAAGAAAAATGTTAGGCCTCTCTTTTCTGACTGGCTTTATGGACTCACCTCCACTTTACATTTAGATTTAGATATTAGATATTCCACTGTGCAAAATTTGATACAATGTGGGATCAAGTTATTTTTTTTCTAACACAACATACAGACCAATAAAGTTGTTTAATTTCTGAAGATTTGTAAGCTTTTTCTCTTTAGGTTCATTGCAGTGTCTTTTTGAAGGTCATATACAGTATATCTTGTATGTCGCCATTTTCCCTGGCATTATGCTTTATGTTACATTTTGCACAGATTATTGTTACATGATGAGTTTGTCTGTTTGTTCTTTGTTTTTCCATGTTTGCAAATAACATAAAATAAAAATAAAACAATATAGCAGGTTTTTCATGTACCTACAGTAGCAGTATTTTTCAGTTACATAAATTGAAAAATAAAGTCAAATACAGCACTGCATACTGTATATAATCTGTACAAATTAAATAAGGATTAACAATTACTGAGATATCTATTCAGTCAAGAGTGATGTCATTATCTTTTGTTGTTTGATTAATATTAAAAACACAGACAGCAAGAATACAGTGTTTTTACTTTTTTTTAAATGCAGCATAATGTAAATATAGTGAATTTAAATCTAATATAAAATCAAAAAAACTACACTGTGCAATTTTATGTTTGCATATAAGGTTGATTATTTTATCTAAAAATATATGTTATTTGTTTGAGCTCTACTGTTGTATAGTCTGACCCCTTTTTTTGTGATTCTGCGATCGCTGAATCCAACACAAAATCAACAACAAGTCCTTTTTTTTTGCATTCCTGCAAAATTCTTACTTTAAATGCAAAATAAGCTGAAAACAAAATAAATAATCTCATAAAACATCCAATTCCAAATCATATGATATTCAGTTTGAAATTAATTGTTTTACATGACTTATAGAGGTTACATATGCAGCGCTTGTGGTGTATTTGAATGTCTCTCGAAAAATGACATTTCACCTGTGTCCTCACAATCCTAACATTATATGGAAGGGGGAAGATTGTTTTGCAGCCTGTGCAGTAAGCAGATACAGATGAAGCGTGAGTGATTTACATGTGAAGTCAATGTAAAGACGTGATTAGACATCCTGTTGCACAAATTGAATGAATAACAGGTTTTGCGCGTTTGACGCACGTCAGACTGCAAAAAAAAAAAAAAAAAAAAAAAAAGGGAGCAAACATCTAACAAACAAAGCAATGGAACAGGTATAAGCAAGCAGCTTACAATGATAGAGGTTGGTTCAAGGGTGACGGCTACTCGACGAGACCAAATTGAAGGACATTATTTTTGCTTTACATGTATGGCTGGTATTATCATGTTTGGCAAATTCATAAATGATTTTGCTGCAGTTAACGAGAGAAAACGCTTCGCTGCCACTGACGAGTTTTACGGCAAACCGTGTTTTAGGTGTATTACCCTATAGGAAGCCCTAACACATGTCCTGATTAAGGTACATGATGTCAGATGTTCTGGAGAGTGAAATCTGAGAAAGAGCAAGTATGAATGTGGATAAAAATAAGAGTTATACAACCTTCCATTGGCTCAATGCCTACCGTTTTAGATCTTGTCTTGACAAGAGACCAAAATAAAGAAGCTTTATTTTTTTATTTATTTGTGCCATTGTCATTGTGTCAGATTGCATACCTAACATTGTAGGCTACCTAATATGGTAAATAAGACATCATATATGATCTTTTTTTTTCAGCAAAACTGTTCACAAATTTCTGGAAATTTGTACCACAAAATCTGTTATTTTTATCGCAAAAAAAATGACACAAAAAAAAAGTTAAAAACTAGGGGGTCTGTATAGTAATACAATAATGTGTAACTACAATTAAACAATGTTAAGTAATATGGAGCCATAATTTGTTTTGTAAAGCACAGCTTAATGGTATTTTTTTTACACATTTTGGTGTACCATTCCATCGCAAATGTGCTGCAGATTTTATGAAATTATATGAAATGCATGGAAAATATAGATGGTCAAACTTGACCCACTCGGCTCAGCAACTAGTTCTCGTTTTATACAAAATGCATAATTGCATAAATAAATGGTGTGAGGCACAGCTGAGAGCAGGGCTACTCTAAAAGAAAAAAAGGCTGGGAATGTTAAGGACAGACAGTGAAAGCTTTTTACCTCCGACAGCTAAAGCTTCAATCACAAAAGCCTGGCTGAAATGAGTCTACCCTATAGACTCATTATGACATACACTAAACCACATGCACAAAGAGACAAAATGCGTCTTCCATCCATTCGCCCACAGGGACACACACAGCATATTGATTTCTGCCTTCAATGGGGAGCAAACCTGCCATTCAAAGCTTACAGTCCAAAACCTTTTTTTTTTTTTTCTTTTTTATACTCCAAATCCTAAATGTAAACCACAAAGATGTATGCTGAATCAAAACTATGATGATTAATCTTCAAATGAATAAAAAATTGTGTGTATTGGCTGGTCGTTGGATCTAGTTTATAGATGGAAGCATGGAAAAATGCTCTGATCAGTTTGAGATCAGTGATTGGGATTCATAGCCGATGTCATTTTATAGGATCAAGCCAGATGGACAGCATTTTGGTGTTAGCATACTGAACATATGCATAATGCACAGAGTAAGAATTGCTTTTATTGCTGTATTCTCAATATGAGCACATCTGCTTTCCTACTGCAGCTTCACAATGAAACTAAATAAAGCTGAAACTAAATCGTGGCCTAGTATGAAAAAGGGTGTGATTGATTAATGAAAGAATAAAATACACTTATAGAATGCATGTTTATATCTAATTCTGACTCTAAATCTAATGTTCACAGCAGCTCTTTACATCAGTTCATTTTCCATTAGATTGACCTAATCTTTGTTTGTTATAAACTGTCCTTTTTGACAAAGCTTTTAACTATGAAAATGGGTTTTATTTCATATTTTGCTGCCTTTGAACAGGTAAAAGTTTTTTTTTTGTTATTATTATTATAAGGTTGTTTTTGTCTAACTTAGTCAAGACTCAGGCTGTCCGAAACCGCATTCTTCCATACTATATAGTACGCTAAAATCAGTATGCGAGCCGAGTAGTATGTTCGAATTCATAGAATTCAAAAATCAGTATGCGAGAAGTACCTAGATGACCTACAGTACTACTTCCATCAAGATTCTGAAGTGCGCTATCCCATGATGTCCCGCGAGAGAATTCATAAATGGGAGTGAAGAGGCACAACTGACAAGTAGGTCACGTGACCATGACAAAATGGGGCATGTATTATGTCCGAATTCCATTCATACTACTCACATTCATACTGTATAGAACTTACTTTTTTAATGGCTGAGTAGTATGTTTAAATTCAAATGCAGTATTTAGTGAGTAGTAGGCGGTTTCGGACGCAGCCTTAGTGGCCGATCACACCGAACACAATTTTTGCATTGCGAGGTGCCTTTTTTTAATTTACTAACGTCCCTGAGCGTTTTGTGCGCTGCTTATGCGCCCTGCGCGCCTCACATTTTAACCGCCTGCTGCGCCTGCAGTGTTTGTGTTGTCAAGACAACTACAGAGACTTTTGAAGATGAAGGAGAGACTTGTGGTTGCTCTTTTGAGATATCTGGTGCTGTATGACTTTACAGATCTTAAATATCACAACATCATTAAATATTAAAATTTTATTAATATCAACAGCAACACTCTCGCACAATACCCAGCTGATCTAGTTATTGCCTAGCGACATAAAAAAGCGAACTGCAATATTTTTTTTCTTGTCAACAAAATAGGCAGTGTGGTGCGCCTCGCGTTTTGGAACGTAAATGCGCGTTCGGTGTGATCAGCCCCATAGTCTTGTTGTTACTGTTTTTTAGCAAATGGGTTACTTTTAATTGTGCTATATAAATAAACTATCAATGTCATTGTCATTAAATCAATGCAAATAAAATAAAAGGTCTGACTTTTTTTTTTTGCAGCTAAAAGCTATGTTGTACAAATGTAAATGTAATGTCATCTGACAACACCATGACAAAAAAGTTATATTAAATCTATATATATATATATATATATATATATATATATTCAGTTAAACTATACTGATAATTTTATAATGCAACTAAAAAAAGAAATTATAACAAAAATATATACAATAATGGTCACACTTTACAAAAAGGTTTCGTTAATGTGAGTTATTTACTAGCATACACTGTTTACTGTATTATTCAATGAACAATACTTATGGCATTATTAAAATCAGAATTCGTGCCTGTTTACATTTGTTAATGCATCCTGGGTTAGCATGATCTTACAATGAACAACTTTATTTTCAATAACTAATGCTAAGAAAGATTATTAAAACTGTAATACATGTTTGTTAATGTTAGTAATTACAATAACACAAACTTATTGTAAAGTGTTACTATAATAATAATAATAATAATAATAATAATAATAATAATAATAATAATAATAATAATAATAATAATAATAATAATAATAATAAACTGTTTTCAATATTATACTTTATATTATGTCTACAATTTTGTTCAATTATTTCTATTAGCAGCAGAATAGGCAAAACATGACTTAAATCGAAACCAAAAAAAAAAAACATATGAACATTAGAGCTGCTGTTATATATTTATTTAGCCTTTACATCCAAGCAGCATTAACATAAGACATTTTTTTTCAATCAGTTGAATTGCAATATCTGTTACAATATTAGTTTGGGACTGAACTGTCAATGTATACCCCGTACAACAACTCCTGCTATTTCCAGCCAATTGCTATTTGATCCCATCTAGAAAGTATGTGAGATTCAGAGGGTGTAGAAGAGAGACAGACAGCAGAACAGTGAGTGTGGGATGAGATGACATAAAACTCCTTATACAGCACAATGTTACTGCGTGCTGCTCTTTAATCGGAGGGCTCATTACATAAAGCCAAGAGCCAAGTGGGTCAGGCTCTGCCACTCATCCCACCAAGCACACGGATCAAAGATGCTTAGGCTCCATCTCATTTTTAGAAAGGAATAGAAAATGAAGGCCGTGTCTTCTGATCCCCGACAACGCCGAGCAGCAGTGAGAAATTACAGACGACTGCACAAAAATGCCATCAAACTTTCATTTAGCTTCTGCAATGGGACTAATAAAAAGAGAATGAAACAGAGAAAAAGGAAAAGCGCAGTCGCTGCACTGTGATAGTGTCAATATGTATATTGATAACAACTCCATGTTTTTCCCCATGGGTTCTCAGTGAGACTGAACAGTGAATGACAACAGATCTTCACATTTGATTACTAAATAAACAGGACAAATATATATATATATATTTCCATAGAACACACACACAAGCACACACACAGCTTTATTTACATGTGACTTTCCATAATAGGGCCAACAGAATCTGCGGACATTTTTAGCTATTTCTGGGCATAATTTAGTAAAAAATCGCGGGTTTATGTGCAATGATTTTGGGAGTATCATTACTAAAAACTTAATATATATAAAAAAAAATAATATCACAAACTTTTATTTAATGTTTACAATGCAAATCCAATTAGCTCCACTTAATTGGTAAATAAAGCAAGTCTCTCATATATCTATCAAAAGACAGAAAATATGACTTCACAAACTTGTAAATAAATCATATGAACATTTTTATATTTGTTAGTAATATCACTGAAATTAATATAAAAAAACTGAATAAATTTTAGTTTACACACATTTACACAAGTAAATAAAAAGATTCAATGATGGGCTAAAAATCTGTCTAAATCTGCAAATTTCTGCACACGCAGATTGCGTGTGGGCCAACCCATAACCCAAAGCTCACAGGAAATAATCTGTATTTTTACATTTTTGAAATACCTGTTTTTTTCTGTGCGATTTGTGAGCCCTATTCCTTATGGGGACCAAAAAAAGTCCACACAATGTTAAAAGTGACTGCTATTGCTATACTTGTGGGAGAGCTGTTGGTTCATGTAATGTAAGGACTACAAGATACACACATGCACATACAAACAGGGGAACATTATGAAGCCTTAAGAATTCTGCTCTATATAAAAAAAAGATAATTTGCTATGTAAATTATTATTAATGATGTAAAAAAAAGTTTGGAAAAGGTTGACATTGTATTTTAAATACTTTACATGTTTGTCCTCCTAGACCTGAACAGACCTCATTCGGTTTCATCTGTTTCTCTGGATTTAAGCCTGATAAATAAATAAATAAACAAATAAACGGGGTTGCCACCTCTGTACCAACATTTTCTTTGTAGCAGTTGAAGCAGCTAACCAAAATTTATGGACATTTGAAGGAAATTGAGAGTTATTCAATAATAACAATACACGATCCCTAATAATTAGATATTTAATATGTTTTTAACTAATATAATATGGTAAAGCATCCTATAGAAACTATTCATTTAAATGAGACATTTTTTATACATGTATAAAAAATATATACATCATATATATATTTAAATAAAGATACAATTTACAATTCTATACTCTGCTTTTTCGATCCTAAAACAAACACATTTATAGCTTTAAAACAAGATATGTTGCGTTTAATAAATAACAAATCAATGATAATTAAATTGCTGCAATGTTCATTATTGGAAGTTCCAGAAAAAACAATATTTTTTCCCCTTTTTTCCTACTTTTTTTAAGACTAGTTTTATTACAAACAATGCTGTGTGCAGGGCTGTACTGAACTGTGATTTGGGAACTGAACTGTAACAATTTTACCATGACAGCAAAAACAGGTAAGAATCAGCATCCTGTCTTTTTATTAGTCACATATTGTAACATTACTCATTTATTTTAAACGTGTTTAGTCCATGTTGTTTCAGTGGTCTCAGCCCTCCCAAACATTGCAGGCCAGGGTTCACATTTAGTTTGTTTTAAGTTTTGTCAATTTGTTAAGATTTGCTTGACGTAAAGTGCTGTGGAAATTCATAATCAACAAATGGGTGTCGGTATGCAAGATTCAATTGTTTCTTATAGTGTAGTGTGCCATAGTGCACAACAACAATGACACTTTAAGATGTCATTGCACAAAGTCCAGCATGTTTCGTTTTTTTCAGAGTGACACTGAGCAATAGAAATCACATAATATCTTCCGTACACATCGTGTAAAATGGCAAAAAGAAAAAGAGTGGACTGCTTTTATGAAATGGAAGAAAGCTTTGTGTAGTTATGGCAAAAGAATGCTTGTTTGACGTGTCATAAAGGAACCAACATGATGGAATAAAATATAAATGTTAGAGATCAATATCCAAGGCACTTTAAGTGAGTACTGGAATTACCATGTAAACTAACAAACCAGACAATTACAGAGACATTTATAATTTATGCAACTTCTTTATGACATCATGTGATGATTGACTGCAAAGCAACATGTCTGGCATATTTGGTATTTAAAAACCGTCAAGATTTTATCTAGACAAAATCTCATAATCTGATAAACAAACTGTTACAAGCGACAATAAAAAATAATGTCATCTGAATGGGGCTTTAATCAAACCAAACCTAACAAAATAGGAAAAGTCATAAAAATACACAATATGAAAAAAAAAAGGTCACAATTTTCATTAATGTTCCCCGAGAACCTAAATCAGAAGCAGCATCCACTTGAAAGGAGAGTGGGAAAGTACAAGCAAGTGAAGATCTGTCATTGACAATGAGAGATCAAACAAGTGGATTTTGCTGCATCAGGGGAACACGGTCACAGGCATTCAATCACACACAGACACTGGGCTCTGAGGACACGGAATAAAGCCGCCTCTATAGACTGAATGGAACATGCGCCAGTGACTCTCCATTGAGAGAAATACATGGACCAGTGACACTGTATACGTCAGCAATACGCACCAGTGAGCTTACACAAATGGGCCAAACGACTGCGCACCAACAGTTTCAATCAAATGCATCTTTATTAGGACATTTGAGAAGATCTTGGAGGAAGTTGTCATGAGGGTTAATATGGTTTTGCATTTATAAGCTAGTTTTTATTCCAATACTATTTTAAATATGTTATGCATTTTTATTTAGTATAAGTAGGTTTTAATTAATTGTTTTGCTGGGTTTTGTTTTGTTTTTTATTTGAAAGTACAGTGTAGAGTTTAATGTTTGATGTTTGCACAACTTACATTAACTTGTGAAATAATACATAATAATACAAATAATAAATAAATATAATAGATTGAAAAAAGACTGAAACATAAAAAGATACAAATGCAACTTAAATAAATAAATGTATAAAATATGAATCACTTTGAAGAATTTATAGATAATATAAATTAAGATAATATGTGCAAACATGCATGGCTTACATTTTTTTGGCAAATGAAGGAAATACATTTTCATGTATATATATATATATATAT
>CAIGQZ010022722.1:992672-1008229 GCA_903798205.1 Danio tinwini
ATATTAGATTTACTTTGTCAGTGTTGCATTGATATTTTCATTTGGACAAAGTTGGCCGAGACCCATCTTTTAAGCCCTTTTCTGGTGTGTTTCAGAATTTGGATTGTAGTGTTCACACCATTAAAAAAAATTTAAAAATAAAAATTCTAACAGAGCAATCACACCAGAATTAATTTTTAACCAACCAAAACTATCCAAGTGTGATCACAGCAGTTAATGAAGACAACAATTATGATCTGACTTCAAAATCATATCTCTAATACCAGCTTTCCTGTATCTTTGGCCATTTTCACCAAATTTCTTGTATAAATAACCCAGGCTTATTAAAAATTCGTGCCTCAGGCTTCCTTTTTACAAAATGTAAAATATGTTGCTCCAGTTTAGTTTAGTTTAGTTGCATATTTCAGATGACAAATCCACTAGAAAGTGCTGTCTCGTTTTCTGTGAATCTGAAAATTGTTGGGTGTTTTTGTTACAAGTTTCATATACATTCTTGTACACCCCCATGAGGAGGTGGGGCTTGTTGTACAAATTACCCAGTCACCATTGTCCAAATCCCTCCCTAAGCCTAACCAATACTGTTTTCAAAAGTGCATTTTAACTACATAGATTAGCGGTTCTTTTTCGTAGAAATGCTGCCTATAGTCCCAAAAGAAATCAAAACTAACCATATAATTTAGTTCTTTCACATTGCCAGTTTTGTGGTAAACAATTCATCTGTGTTTTCAGTTAAATTGTCAGATTATGTACATCTTAGCAAATGGGCATGGCTAACATATTTAACCACGCTGCAGCAAGTCTGTTAGGTTGTAATAGCTCTCCCCAAACCCTTTTCCCCATTTTTCCACTCAGCTTGCAGTATAAAAAAATCAAGCCATGCCCACTGTTGTGTCATTTAATATTCGGTTTCTCTAGGAACTGCATCACAATACGAAAAACAAAAAAAATCAGTGGCAGCTTCCAGTTCATGGGGACTTTAAGTACATTTTTGTGATTTCATAAAAAATGTAGGCCAAAACACGTATTTTCAATCACCCTGGGCTAGATCCAAAATTATTATTTGATAACTTCTGCATGCAAAGTCCATATGTAACAACATTTGGTACAGAGAAACATTAGGGCACAGTAAATATGTGCACCAAATATTCTCCAATTCTGTCAATAAAAATCCATGATCAGAACCATTCGATTTTTGCATGTGCATTACATTATATAACCTCAAGCACAGGTATCAATCCTGCTCCTAAAATGTCAGTGATTTGTAGAATTAATCTCCAAATAGCCCAACACACTAGCTACAAACAGCTTTATTAGTTAGCTCAGGTGTGTTTAATAAGGATTTGAGTTAAACTCTGCTGAACAGTGACCCAACAGAAGCAGGGCTTCAGGGATAAGTAAACATAAGAAAGGCTGAGCATGAACTGTGATGCAGATGTATTTGCTTACCTGCTGAAACACGAGGGCAGTCGTTGAGCATGGGGTCCACAAGAGTATCCAGGGGTTCAGGGCTTGACACCCAGTTACAGCAGTGCTGTAAGAGGGGAGAAAAAATAGGGGAGGGAGACAGAAGCAGGCAATTAGGTACTTTAGAGACATGTCACACTGACAGTTTCGACTGTTTTTTTTTTTGGTTGGAAGGAGTGGGCACAATGCTGGTGGCCCTCCGAGGGGTATGACCTCGCCAACCTCCCAATGTCATCAGTCTGGTTTCTGAGACACCATCTCGCCACTTGTCCTCAGGAGTGTTTGTCTACAGCTAAAACAGGTTTAATTAAGCATGCTTTGCTAAAACAAAAACAAAAAATCACACCCTTAAGCTAATACAATATTCCATGATTTTGCTTAGCGCATGGTGGCAGAACCAGTCCAATCTCATGAGGAAACGGGACTATTTTACATATTGTCAAAAAAGTGGCTAATTGTATGTGTTCAGATGATTTAATCTGTATGGAAATGTTGCCCCCAAACCCCATCCTTTGTTGGGAGATGAGCAATCATACTAAAATGTACAAATGAGATCGAACAAATGAACACAAATTAGCCACAAATTCAAACATTTGAAAATAGGGTTGGGTACCAAAACTGTGTAACCAATATGCACTGCATTAAATCAGCATATCAATTTTGGTGCCTAATTTTGGTGCCACTGGTGCTGCAACAAAGACATAAGAAGCATTAAGGGGTGCATCAGGGGTGTATATTTTACAAGCAAGGATTCTGACACAGCAACGTGCAGCAGATGCTTTTACATAAGTTGCGTGTAAATAAGCAAACATGTCAAATGTAATGAAACATTTGAGCACACAGGAAATCAACTTAAAGGCAGTCTTTGACAGCTTGTGGTATCATCTGGCACTTTCCGTGACTACGTTTACATGGACATCAGTAATCTGAATAAGACAATAATATGATTAAGGTGTTTACATGAGTTGCTTTTTAAACATTCCTTTTATTTTCCTGGTTTACATGTTATAGCACAATGATCGATCACATACTTGCATCACCATGCTATCCAATGTTTCTTATGAAGTTTTATGTAATTTTGGGTGTTTCATACCACACACCGAATGGAAAGAAAAAACGTCCTCATTTCACAATCTGTGTGTGTCCTGTCTTGTGGCCAAATGTGGCGAAAAGTCCTACAGCACATGATAGTAATAGTTTGCTGTGTTTCCATGTGTGTACTGTACTGCACTTCAATAATGCGACTAAAATAGGCATACGCCAAATGTAATTCCATTTCTGTTTAGTTCAATTATGACTTAAGTCAGATTAAGGTCATCACAAATCGCTGTTTATATGGTAGACTCTTAATCAAAGTATTGTCTTAATCATGAAATCGGATAGCAAAAAGGTGTCCATGTAAATGTGCTCAGTGACTTCTCAGTCCCCGACCATAGAGAAGAGGATTTCACTGATTTTGATGACAGCTCAAATCTTGCATTTATCCTAACAAACAAATGGTCAAAAGAAATATATTCATGCAATTCAATTAAAATAAATAAAATCTGAATTGATATATAGTTTAATCTTTAATTATATTGTTCAATTAAATTGACTAAAATACATTTTTTGTCATATAAACATTTTTCATACAGTCATACACCATATTTTTGTGGCTCAAAAGTATCGGTTCAGGCACCATTTTGGCACCGGTACTGTTTTAAAAGAATCAATTTAGTATCGAAGTATTGAAATAACCCCAAATGATAACAAATACTATCTACAAATTGCAGAGATATTTCAGAACATGTATTTAGAACAAAAATCATACTGTTTAAATGGGTACAGTGCCCCAAAACACCACTCATAACCATACCCCTAATTAGGGGGATAAGTAAATCATACTAAAATGTACAAAAAAATGTTAGGTTAGCCACTAAATCAAAAAGTTACAAACTGCCATACAATTACATTTGGCAGAACATGTATTATGGACACAATCATACTGTTTAAATGGGCTGTAGAGTAAAAAAAAAAAGTTACAAAGGCATGCATGGAAAAGCGCGGTCTGGAGATAAGATAAAACAAGCTGAATAGAAGACAGAGAAATTCAAACGAGATTAGTGTATTGCAGCTGGCGTCCTTGTGAAGCGCTGCTTATCTGGGGTTGTTTACTTTCGCAGACATCGCACTGTCAGCCATTACCACTACCGAGGGGACTGTGACCCAATCGTCCACACAAACACGGACGGTAAGACAGACAGATACCCACAAACACAATGCTATCAAACTCTCAACCAACTCCCGAGATGAGCTCCCCTGACAGAGCAGGCGATTGCAGCACCCCAGACACCCCACAAAAGACACTCGCATACATAAGCAAACACATGACAGAGCCCCAGGTCACATCACACCTCAGCCTGTCAACCTCCTTCACCTCTGAGCCCTGTGTCACCCCAGGGGTCACCACACTCCCACCCAACTGGGACCCTCAATGTGTGTGTGTGTGTGTGTGTGTGTGTGTTTGGCTCACAGGGCAGGGGTGTATATTGAAAAGCACAGGAATGAGATTTTGAGTTCCATCAATCTTTCAAGCTTTTTGGCCTTTTTGGCCTCATTGTTTTACTCATAATTGTTTGTCTCATGATAAATCAGATCAAAATAACGTAATGATTGTTTAGTCTAGGGTGGTGATGAATGTGAAAGTGTTGTCTGTGCTTCAGACTTTGAAATCAAGTAGTAAACGTTATCAGAAGTGTAAATGTTAATAATGTAAATACTCCCAACAGGAAGTGGATAAAAAAATAACGTAAGTCAGATGAAAACAAAGATGAAGACACTCCTCAATCCAATAATAAGACAATTTTAGGATAAAAAAAATATATGTTTAGTATGCCTACAGATTTTTAATACCAAAAAACAGCACACATATTGTTACTGTGAAATATTGCAATATGAAATAATGTGTAAAATACTTATTTAAATATAATTTAATCCTGTGATTGTTAAGCTTTCCACAGCCACAACTTGTGTGAAGACGCACAAGTCTTCAGTGTCACAATTACTCTTCATTTATAATTTAACCCTTAGGGGTTGGCGACCGCGTATACATATTTTGAGGCATCTTTGAGAGGCATCCTCGAGAGATATACATGAGAGACATACCTGCATAAAACTTGGAAGGTGCACTTTCTAACTCATTTTGAAAACAAATGTCTTGCTAAGTAATCCATAGAATTTTCCCGGCAGAGCGTGCATCACACCAGCTCTTTCTGTGTTCGCCATTAAACCAAATGATGACGATAGCTGCTTGAACTCGTGCACGCCCACAAACACACACATCGCGCTGGCAAGAAAGGTTGTTTCATTTTTATTCTCAGGGATAAATTGGAATTATGACCCATTTAACCTCAAGGGACTACTGTGATCTGAATCATGCTTTATTCAGAATGTGACACATGTTATGTGTGTTATTTGTTTATTTATTTTTTACCATAGTTGAACCAGTAAAAGTTTGGAAAGTGTTAACTAAGGCTGCGATTATTTGCTTTTGCAGCTGGACTCTGCTTTACAATGCCCTTGATGGGTGAACATTAGCCAGTGGGGGAGTGTCTTTTGTCTCTCCGGGAGTGAATTATTCATGACTGTTACTCCCACGCATACAGTATGCTGACCCAAAATAGACTTTATGAAATGTAAGTCACTGTAATGTTTTCTTTGAATGAGAGAAAAGATTATTTTTTTACATAACTATGAAGTAAATATTCTAGCCTACCAGACTAGCTACTCAACAATTTTATTTAAGCCCATTCAGTATGTTTTTTTGGACCTTATTTCAGCATATTTTGTTCTCCAAAACCTACTAATCACACATAATATTTATATATTTTGTTTCTAAAAAAACACAAGCATGTACATCAATATTTTACACATATTATTGTAGCACAGTTTGTGGTGAATACAAAAAATACAAAAAACACATGTTGGCCAATACAATGTAATAAGAAGCTGAAATAAGCACAAACATCTTGCAGGCCCCAAAATCACCTCAGACCCCAGGGTTAAAAACATCAAAAATCATAATAACTATAATATAACAAAGCTATAATAACAGCACCACCATCACCACGACCGATGATGATGATGATGATGATGATCAACAACAACAACAACAACAACAACAACAGCAACAACAACAATAATAGCATTAATAATAGCATTAATAATAATAATAATAATAATAATAATAATAATAATAATAATAACAACAACTACACATACTATTAAAAAAAAATTAAAATCTAAATTTTCCAGCATGTTTTTTTAAGCTTAGTTACAGCTCTGATAAGCAGTTGATAAGTCATCCCTGTTTTTGGCATGTCCCCCTTACATGCTGCATGACACAAAGTCAGAAAGAAGCTCTGTGCCATGGCCCTATAGTTCTCCTCTCATTTCTCTTGTCTTTATTCTCCTCTCTTAATCCTGTCAATCGCCTGCGTGCCTGGGTTTGGGGGAGAAGACAACTGCCATTGGAATGAACAGGCGTGCATTGTGTATTTTTAGAATTCCTGCTGCCCTAGTTGTGCACCATGGAGTCGGGCCAGCGAGAGAAGCGCTCCCTGACTGCTGCATCAAGTGTCTTATTGTACAATCTTAATTCATGCCGTCTGGAGAAAGATGTCAGCTGGGCTGGAAGCAAGGGCAGGAATTTCAAAGAGCCGAGTCCCAGCCAGAGTGAGTGGCAAAGAGGCGGGGGGTGGGAAGAGGCTTCAACAGATTTGTCAGGGCTGGCTGATGCTCCACCATGAGTTTCAGATGAAACACAAGGCCAAGGCCACTATGTAAGAGGATGACATAGCTTTAAAAGAACAGATAAAAACATCAAGCAATGGTGGAAGGATTTTTGGGGGATCGAGCTGTGGGAAGCAGTCCAACTTTTCTGTGAAATCTGATGGCTTGTGGTTGTCTTGACTTGAGATGACAATTAATTCCTATAAATATATAGCTTAGTAGCATCGCCCTTCAGGTAATGGAGTACTTAATAGAAGTGTCTGATTATACAAATGAAAACCAAAATTAATTAGACAAATTGGATATGAACAAATGAGCTTTTAAGTATTTTGTTTGTAGTCTGGTGGAGAAAAACATACATTAATTTTAGTGTTGCTCTGTTCTTCCTTGAGGTTACAGGGCTTCTTTACTTCTGCTGATGCAGTTAATATATGGTTTTCACCTTATTTTGAACATAAGAGCATTATTACCTTACTAAAAGTACACTGTTTATCTGCTGCAGCTATTATACGTATTAGAAGTCTCTCAATTTATTTTTACACTGTAAAATTAGGTGGATAATGACAGATGTATCAATGTTTAAGAATCTAGAATTTTGTGTTTCCCCATTGGCTAAAGGGATACAATGCATGTCCTTCTAAACCTGTATGACTTAAAGAGGTAGTTCACCCAAAAAAAAAAAAAAAATCCCTTAGCATTTACTCACCCTCTACTTGATCAAAACCTACTGAAGTTTCTTTCTTCTGTTGAACACAACATAAGCTGTTTTGAAAAATGCTGGTTACGGAGATCCATTGATTTACATCATATGTTGTTGTCCTACTATGGAAGTCAATGGGTGCCAGCAAACAAGATTCTCCCAAATATCTTATTTTGTTTTCAATGAAAAAATAAAGGTTTAAAACCATATGAATAACAATACTGTAAAAGATGAGGTCATTTTAATTCCGCGACAAACTATCCCTCTAATGATAAAACTTCAGTAAGTGGGCATATTCTCACTTTTAACTATTTGCTTATGATTGCATATTGGTTGTTTAGTAGTACACATAAACCACATATTAAGGCCTTATGCCTACATCCCATGACCATGCCCCATACTTGGGGCCCTATCATATACCCGGCGCAATAAGGTGAAAGATGTGTTTGGTGCGATTTGTTGCTATTTTCAGACTAGCACAACCTTTATTTTCATGTTTTGCTCCATGTTGTTTAAATAGCAAATCTATTTGCATCACTTTGTAGACTCATGGGTGTGCTGGTCTGTAAAGGAGGTGTGTTATTTTGAGGAACCTAAATAGACTGCGCCATTGACCAACTGAAAGGTCCAGCGCAGAGCGCATTATTTATGCACTTGTGCAGGTACAAATGCTTACACATTGCTTAATTTACACAGGATGTACAGCAATACACAAAAATCTTTACATGTGAAATAAATAAAGAATTAAAATGTAACAAAAAAGATTCATTTCTACATAAATATAAAAAACATGCCTTCACCTCGGGGGGCTTTTCAGTTTATTCATGACAATTTGCATTTGTATAATGTTATTATTGTGAGTATTATTTATTATATGCACATTTATATTTGTTTTAATAAGAAAACAAGTTTAGATATTTCCACCTGTCTGGATTTGTAAATGTATGCATTACCAGAAGGGACATAAGAATAGGATGTGTGTTTTGATATAACTCCGTTTTTTGACCACACTTGGCTATTATTGTTAATTTATTTGTTTGCTAGAAATTAGAACTGAATTTAGAAATAGTTTTGAAACAAATCTTTGTGCTTAACAAACAAAATTATGTAGGCTAATGGATGTCTTCAGCAGATGTACACACAAGACCGTTTCCTTATCCATGAAAGTAAAGGAGTAATGTAAAGAGTAAAAGTAAAAAGAAAGTAAAGAGACAGAATGGAGGAGACTCGTTTTTTATTCTCGTGCTGCAGATGGTCTGTTTATCTGTTTTCTCGCTAGTGCAGTGTTCAGTTTTTTCACGTACAAAGTCCGCCATGTAAGTAGCAAATGTGCCATGGTGGACACAACTGACTTTTAAAGGGAATGGGAGATGAGACGTTCTGAGATTTAATGCATGTTATGCTAAAAATACACCAATAACTCATTAAGAGAATAAATACAACCCTGTTAGACCGTGCACCAGGGTGCAGTATATATTTTTTCATCCTTAAAATAGCAAAAGTTGATTTAGACATGCCCTTAATGTTTTTGCACCATGTGTTTAGACTTAGATTGTTACAATTTAAACCTTAAACTTAAAAATCACCACAAAAACTAACTACAAACAGTGAATTAGTATTTTCAGAAACAAGTCATTGTAAAAGTGAATATATGTTCTCCAAGGTACTTTCTTCGTGCATCGCAGAAGATCCTTTGAAAAACAAATTCATACATGCATGCAATATGCAATTTGATGCGCTGCACAGTGATAATAAGAATGTTTTCAGTGTTTCAGGGTGGCTTGAATCACAGTAAATGATCCACATAGACTCATCTCTGCAAGTGCTGAGTATAACTTGCATACCGTGGATACAGAAATGCAACGTGCCAAACATCCTCCATAAGTATCTAGCAATAAATAAGCTTTCAATATAAAATGTTTCTTCTGTGATTTTCCAACAAAATAGATGCTCTTTTGTTTAACTTTGAAAAGAAGGAAGAAAAAAACAACAACCATAATTATAAGATATAATCACATAATTATAATTAGATATAATCACAGGCATATTAGGCAAACAGTATAAACTGCCAAAACAATTGAATAGCATCAAGCTACAAATAATAGTCATTAATAACTACTCTTTGTGATTTCATTTGAGTTTTGTATTTATCAATCAGCCAATCACTACATCTGCTTAACATTTCCCAAGCAAACATAGAATAATCTCACAAATATTGTCTAAATAGCATAAATATCATGTTTATTAGCCTCATTGCATCAACTTATTGTATCAAAGACAAATAAGGTGACACAATACACACAATATAAGTTATGAATAAAGATTTTAAGATTAAAGAGTTATGCAGCAAATGATCATCCTTTGAGTCATATAAAAAAAGAGAAAAAAAGAAAAGAAAATAAACTGCTTATTAGCCAACACACAAACAGAGAGTCACAGTTTCAGTTTTAGTATGCAATAAACAATTCTGTTGGGCTTAATGCAAAACTAATATAATAAGTACTGTAAAGAATTACTTCTAGCAAGGAAATATTATTACTTTTGAAAGGAGTGACAGGTAAAGTAATTTAAATAAGTGATTCTGCTAAACCCAACCTACTAACTCTACTCTAATGAGGGTTTGAAGATGTCACATATCACAGCAAAACTTTAAGTCAAAAGGAGCCTATTAAAATAAAGTGTGCATCTTTCCACAAAACATAGCTAAACCCTATAATGCTTATTTTGCTAGTGCATATTGTTATTCTCTAGCCAATTCATATTAGACCAAATAATCTGTGCAAGTTAATCTACTACTTTGGTAATTTTCAATCAAATTCTGACCATTTGTTTCCATGTTTGGAGTGATGGTGCTTTTATTTGATGTCAGTTTGAACGGTTCACTCACAGTATACTTAAACCATACATTTCTTACTATTAGTTTGTTACAAGGGATTGATGCACAAATAAATCCCAGCCCCCAACTCAATGGCTGTTTCTCAATAGGTGTTCTTCAGCATTCTTGCATCCTTGTGTAGTGTAATTATGAACTGCCAAAGTTCCAAAACTTAAGACCACAAGAACAGAGTATGCGTGAAAGTCCCCGTATGTGTTCTTGATATTGAGAATGCAGACTTGAGTGCAAAACTCGCCCGAGAAGTCCCAGAAGTTATTGTGGCTGAAAAAAGAAGGTGTAAAACGCAGCATTTTATATAGATTTGTTATTAAAGTTCATATAAATAACTTATCTCAGGAGTTTCCTTAAATGAGACGGTGAAAGTAAACATCACCATGAAAATCATTATAAAGGCAAAAACGCATTAAGAAAAATTAATTAAAATTTATTTTATTTGTATTGTGAAATGCATATTTGTAAGGTCTTTATGCATAGTATATTTTGTGAAAAGGGGAAAGGCAATAAATCGCTATATGAATGCTTTAATGTTTAAATAATTTTCAATTAAACATGCGTGAAGGTCATGTGACCATCAGGAAGAACCAGGGAAGATTGCAGCATCTCATTTCTCACAGGATGTGTTCTCTGTTCTCGCAGTCTCCTGAGTTCATTCTTCTGAGGTAATTTGGCAAGACCGGTCTTCACAAGAACTACGTTCTTCTTTACGTTCTTGGAATTGAGAAACAGCCAATATTTCTGTTACGAAGGGGGCATAGTCAAACAGGTTCACAACAGCGGAGAGCATGGTAAGAGACCCGGGGCTGGAAAAGTGGGTCAATCAAAGTGATAATTAACACCTGTGTCTTCACAGTGATTGAGCCGGAGAGACACACCTAATGCCTTGAAATGGGCCAGTCGGGGGGTAGGGGGTGCAGAAGCAGAGTGAAAATGAGCTGACGTGATGCTCTTGTTTCAAAAAACAAAAATAAAATTGTTTGCTTACCTTATTTGGTAACCCTTCTTCCTCCTTGACAAACAAACTTTACTACAATATTCCATTTGGAAGTACGATCAAGATACTGAAATAAAAGTCTTAGCAACTTCCAGTTGATAGAGACTTTAATATAATGCTGCAAACCCAAAATAAATAAATAAATAAAACGCGATGTGTAAGTTGTTGCTCTGCAATAGATTACTATAAGAATGAACACAGCAAAAACCATTTACACACCAAATCCAAATCCCATCCCAGCTGAAGCTGCACAAAATGAAAAACGACAAACGGACACAAATGAGCGATAATGGTGTACAGTGAGGCCCATCAGCATTAATCAGGGCCATATGGTTGTGGTATTGCCTGCTCCTCTGAGCTGGGAGACGGGGTGCTGGAGCATGGTGGGACTCTTAAGCGCTCTCCTAATGGCCCAGTTAGAGAGGGTAAACAGGAGACAGGTGTTGGATCCCCGCAGAGAGAGATCTCTCCTACCTGCATGAACTTATTAAGCATCCCTGCACCCTGCTTTATATCCTATAGCTGCCCTTTAACATCAAACATTCTGTTCAATCAGTGCAGCATCACACCGTGGCTACTGTACGATTCAAGACAGACACGTGTTGGAGCAACATGTTAACAGATGCAATAACTGCTCATCTTCAAAGTATACTACCTGACAAAAGTCTTGTTGTCGATTCCAGTTGTAAGAGCAACAAATAATAACTTGACTTCTAGTTGATCATTTGGAAAAGTGGTATAAGGTTGATTTTTCTAATGAATCTGTTGAACTGCATCCCAATACATCCAAATACTGCAAAAGATGTATTTGAACTCGCATGGACCAAAGATTCTCACAGAAATCAGTCAAGTTTGGAGAAGAAAAAAAAATCATGATTTGGGGTTGCCTTTATTATTGGGGTGTGCAAGAGATTTGCAGAGTGGATGGCAACATCAATAACCTGAGGTATCAAGACATTTGTGCTGCCCATTACATTACAAACCACAGAAGAGGGCAAATTCTTCAGCAGGATACATCAAAGTTCCTGAAAGCAAAGAAGGTCAAGGTGCTACAGGATTTCAACACCAAAAAAAATTATAAATGAGAAAATCTGCATTTAGTTGTCTGTTATCTTAACTACTGATTGAAAATGACTGATTATTCAAAAAGTGCTTAGTTTAGTCAGTTCGGATTTTGCTGGCTTGCTAAATGCAAAAAGCTTTACTCAGATTAAAAATAAATAAATAAACAAATTCACCACAGCAAATTTTTGTTGGCAGTAAAACAATAAAATGATCTATAATTTTACAGATGCAATCTTTGTTTTTGAAGCACAATCACCTTGCCACTAAAAAGTTAAAAGCTCTTAATATTGCAACACACAAACGCTCTTGCAGACCCCATATTAGCAATATTGGTCAAATATTGTTTAGTATTTGAATTGTTTTCCCCAGAAGAAATTAAGGAGACTTCTAGGGCCACGTTCACAAAATATCTTAGGACTAAAAAAAGTAGCTCCAAACACAACAATTTCGAAGAAAAAATAAAATAAAAATAATGAGCAGAACTAAATATATATATATTTAAATCCACAAAACATTTAAGTGCAAAATCTAGCTCCTTAATCAGTGAAAATTTATGAGCAGTGAAATCACTAAGACCAAAGCACAAATAATGCTAAAATGACAATCTGCTTTGAAAAGAAAACATTTTAAAAATATCTGTCAACAATGAGCCTTTAGTTATTGTCTCAGTTGCGGATGCATTCTTACAGTCAGAAAAAAATCTAATATAGTTTATATGAAAAAAAGTTCTTAAATACATATTTATGAAAAATATATGTTCTTGGAAATCTTTATGTTCATTTATGAAGTCTATATGTTCATTTGAAATCTTTATTTGAAAATAGCAACATAATATTGCACTCTACAAGTTTCCACAAATGAAACTGTGACAAGCTGCTTCACAAAGATTTATACATGAGATACCAGGTCTACTTAAAATGTCCCAAAATCTGGAAATTATTTTTAGTTTTTTTTTTTTTTTGTTTTTGTTTAGTCCTTCCCTCTCCCCAATATTCAATATGAAGCTTATGTATACTTCTAATGTTGAGTCCTATTTTATACACTAGTATATCGTGTTACCCTTTTCCCCCTTATTTCTCTTTCCATCACTACAGTTTTCCTGCAAGTTGCAGGTACTCTTGTGGACAATAGATATTTCTCCACTTTATTTCTCTTCTCTCTCTCTATGTCCTAGGAGATTTCCTCTCACCGTTTCTTCCCCTTCAGTATATACCACTGCATCCCAAGGGGATCTCAGCCTCCTTCAGGTTGCTCTGTTTATGTCTGTCTTTCCAATGTTGTCCCTTCCCCCCTCTCTTTCTTTCATTCTCTCCCTCTCTCTCTCTCATGCCCTCAGTCTGACCCATTATCGCCACATCACCTGTCCTACTGCGCTCTCGTCCCGAAAATCCCTCCAATTCTCAGCTCTCATCCCTCCATCTCCACCTCCCTCAGGAGAAAAAGGGGAATTACCACCGCCTGCAAGAAAAGAGCTCACGGTTGTGCGAGGAACAGAGAATCACCTTCGACAAACCCCTACAGAGCCAGAAACACTGATCTCAAGCCTGAATAATGTCAAAATCGCGATTGCTATGGACGTTACTATGGAAGGGGATAGAGTCATGACCCTGATTAAAGGCAGGGCTATGGTGGAAACACAGGCATGTAAGAAAGCCGAATGCCTTTACACGACTCCGGTCCCAATTCCTGCTGGAGTAAAAGGATTAAGGGGGGGGGGTTAACGGGTGACACAAAAGGACTGAAAGTGACTTTAACATTCCTGAAGTCAGACTCCAGCCTCTGGCTTCAATTATTAGGGTGAATTAGATCTGAAAATCAATTAAATAAAATACTCAAACTCATCTGTGTTAATCAGGGCCTCTGACAAATTAATATTTGTGTCCTCAATGTAAGGCGGCACTTGCGTAACGTCCTTTGGTATGACATTAACAACAGTAAGCAAGTCATTTAAAAAGGGTAGTTCATCAATATTGTACTGTCATAATTTACTCATCCTCATGCTGCTCTTTCTCTCTCTATATACAGTTTATTCAGAAAGTATTCATAGCGGTTTACTTTTTACACTTTTTTTTTTGTTACAGCCTTACTCCAAAATGGAATAAATTAATTTATTTCCTCAACATTTTACACACAACACCCCATAATGACATTATAAAAAAATAGTTTTTAAAATTGTTGCAAATTTATTAAAAATAAAAAACCTGAAAAATCCCATGTACACCAATATTCACTGCCTTTGCCGTGAAGCTCTAAATTGAGCTCAGGTACATTTTGTTTCCACTGATCATCCTTGAGATGTTTCAGCAGCTTTATGGAGTTCAACTGTGGTCAATTCAGTTGATTGAACATGATTTGAAAATACATACACCTGTCTAGATAAGGTACCAGGGTTGATAGTGCATGTCAAAGCACAAACCACGCATGAAGACAAAGGAATTGTCTGTAGACCTCCGAGACAGGATTGTCTCGAGGCACAAGGCTGGGGAAGGTTACACGAAAATGTCTGCTGCTCTGCAAGTTACAACGAGCACAGTGGCCTCCATTATCCGTAAGTGGAAAATGTTTGGAACCACCAGGACTTTTCCTGGAGCTGGCCGGCTATCTAAGCTGAGTGATCGAGGGAGAAGGGGCTTAGTCAGGGAGGTGATCAATAACCCGATGGTCACTCTGTCTGAGCTCCAGCATTCTTCTGTGGAAAGAGGAGAACCTTACAGAAGAACAACCATCTGTGCAGCAATCCACCAATCAGGCCTGTATGGTAGAGAGGCCAGACGGAAGCCACTCCCCTTCTGGAATTTGCCAAAAAGGCATCTGATGGACTCTAAAAACTAAATTCTCTGGTCTGATGAGACTGCAATTGAACTCTTTGTAGTGGATGCCAGGCGTTACGTTTGGAGAAAACCAGGCACCGCTCATCACCAGGCTAATACCATTCCTACAGTGAAGCATGGTGGTGGCAGCATCATGCTGTGGGATGTTTTTCAGCAGCAGGAATCCTGAATGAAAACCTGCTTCAGAGTGCTCTTGACCTCAGACTGAGGCAACGGTTCATCTTCCAACAGGACCCAAAGCACACCGCCAAAATATAAAAATATAAATGGAGTGGCTTCACAACAACTCTGTGAATGTCCTTAAGTGGCCCAGCCAGAGCCCAGACCTAAATTCTATTGAACATCTCTGGAGAGATCTGAAAATGGCTGTACACCATTGCTTCCAACCTAATAGAGTTTGAGAGGTACTGCAAAGAGGAATGGGCAAAAATTCCCAAAGACAGGTGTGCTAAACTTGTGGCATCATAGTCAAAAAGACTTGAGGCTGTAATTGCTGCCAAAGGTGCATCAACAAAGTATTGAGCAAAGGCTGTGAATACTGATGTACATGTGATTTTACAGCTTTTTTTTTTTTAATAAATTTGTAACAATTTCAAAAACTCTTTTTCCACATTGTCATTATGGGGTGTTGTGTGTAGAATGTTGAGGAATTAATTGAATTTAATCCATTCCAGAATAAGGCTGTAACATTAAAAAAAAAATGTGGAAAAAGTGAAGCGCTATGAATACGTTCCAGATGCACTGTACATTAGTTTTCTTTCTTATGCATTCTACATAAAAATAGACTCATGACAGAGAGAGAGAGAGAGAGAGAGAGAGAGAGAGAGAGAGAGAGAGAGA
>CAIGQZ010022722.1:1041203-1055980 GCA_903798205.1 Danio tinwini
TCTCACACACACACACACACACACACACACACACACACACACACACACACACACACACACACACACACACAAATCCAGCCCCTGAGTGACCCCGTTTTCGCATAACACACCTGGACTGCAAATTGATATCAATTAAAAGCCGTATACGGTTGGGCTTCCATTCTCCAAAAAACAATCTGTGCATGCTAGATTGCTCGTCATCTTCTAAAAACAAACAGAAATTAATGACAAAATGAGCCGGAAATACATAAATAAGCCAGTGATGAGCAGTAGTTAAAGCTCTCTCTCTCTCTCTCTCTCTCTCTCTCTCTCTCTGTCTCTCTCTGGTGAATTCCTCCCAACAGAAGTCCAGGAGGGAAAAATTGGGTTTGAAGCAGCCCGTCATAAATCAAATAAATTAATAAATAACAGAAAATGGCACAAACAGGCAGATAAAGAAAACAATGCCTGGGAGGAGGTAAAAAAGAAAAAAAGACAATCCGCAGTGGGGGAAATCTTTTTCAGTGTTGATTGTCGGGATCGCTATTGAAGGTGCAGAAATGAGCCACACACTTAGTGGGCTGGAGACTGCAGACCCTTCGCTGTTAATCAAGAGAATTTAACAACAATGCACAAGTCCAGCCTTAAGCTCAGTTCGCCATCACACCCTGATAAACAAATATCACCAGTCTGAGCTTCATGCCTTGGGAATGGCATGAAATAAATAGTAGGACAATATCATCACATACATGCCAGTTGAAGAACTAAATTGATTCTAACCAACTTGAATGTATCAATACAAATAATCCTGGCTTTAGCATCTACCATTAGTCAATGTTTTGGTGTCAGCTTTAAAATACATATGAAAAGTGACTTTAAATGCATAGAAAGCATAATAATAAAGTGAAGTATGTACTTTATTATTTCTAACAACTTCAAAATAACAAACAACTTCAAAAATATGAAAAGTCAATGGTCATTTAGTGTAACATATTATTGTAAAAATGAAACAACATATTTGGCAAAAAATAAAAATAAAAAAAATAAATAAATATATATATATATATATATATATAAATATATAAATAACTTATATTATATATTAAATATTAAAGTCGTATAGTATAGAAATAAATATGCATAACAGAACACTAAAAAGGAAAGAGAATGTAAGAATAATTACATTTTCATACCCATGTTTTAATGCACATTTTGAAGCATCGCATCAGAAATAAGAGTTGGAAACACCAAATTTATAAAAAAAAACAAAAAAAAATGCTTAATATGCCTGCTTGCTTGAAGAAGAGTCAATGTAAACAATCATAGATGGGTATGTATTTGCCAAATAAATTCCGACACAGGAAACATTAAACTCAAATGCTGGCATGGTCTTTGACAATGTCTCTCATCAAATATTCTGACCAATCATTATGACAGCATGGCCTTACTGTTGCAATAAAAAGTAATAATAATTGTATCTTCTGCATTGGTTTAAAAAATAGCAAGCTGAACTGCTAGGATTTTTAAAACTTGCCCAATCGGCATTAGCTGCAGTTCTGAAACCATTATGCTTGCCTTGATTCATTTACTGTTGTTTATTAGGTTAGTTATCAATATCAATGTCAGTCATAAAAATCAGTTTTAAAAACTTTTAAAACATTTTGCTTTCATTTAGAGTGGAAAAACTGGACACAAAAAAAAATTATTTATTTATTAATTAATTTTTTCTGGAATTTAATTAGATTTTCAGTGCTATGACCAAGCGGCAACCTCCCGCTCTCCCTCGGGAAGCCCATACAGAAGTAACTGAAACTGCAATTCATCGAAATTCCGCTAGTCCTGGCTCCATAATAGAGCAAATTTGTATTGAGCCCACTTTTAAAATGGACAACTTTACAGCAGAAATAAAGGTGTTTACAGCCTGGTACAAAGAACGATGTTGGTTCATATAGCTAATATTACCCTTCATGACAACTGTGAGGGGGTGAATTTTTTTTTATAACTCATCCATTTCCTTTATATTAGGTTTTATCAAGTTTGCATAATTAAGGGCGTGGCAACTTGAGTGACAGCTAGCTTTCCCTGGTCGCCGTCATGTCACCTCAGCTGATTAGCTGCTGATCTCGGCGTATTCATCATATTTTTGTGTTGTTTTATGTGGCTTTATACAGTCAGATGCCTTTTGTAATTAATTCTTACAATTATCAGATTATACGGCATGCTGTGTGCACTTCATTGTGCTCACAAACCATTCACATGGCCTCCGTTTCCCAGGTGAGTGAAATTATATACTTGTACACCATCTCTATAAATGTATTTGTTTTATTTAAGATCATTTATCATTTATAATGTTCTTTGGACCTGTAATGCACTCCAGAATCTGACAGATTTATTAGCTGTAGGCTCTAGAACAGTCATCTGAAGCGTTGTCATAGTGTTCTGCCTGGATTTCATCCTGCATTTACTAACACAGACTATATCTGAAGTGTTTGGAAGTAATTCGCACTTTCCTCCTGTTAAAAAAATTTCATAAGAATGATGCTTATAGTGGCTCAATGTGTAATTTTGAGCCACTAAGCATTGTGCTTATGACGTTGCATATGAAACAGTGTTTTTAAAAGTCTAAACACTTTATTGATATAGTATACAACCAAGCACATGTGGTCAGAACACAAACGAGTCGCAGGTAATGGAAGTATTAAGTGTTATTCATGCATCTGTAGCTCATCTCACGCTTTGCCTCTTTGCCCTTGTATGGTATGCCCCGGTTGGTGCGGTAACACTGTAACAAAATGGCCACGCCTACTTGTAGCTTCTTTTGGGTTCTTCATAAACCTATGGGTGACGTCACGGATACTACGTCCATATCTTTTACAGTCTATGGCTATGACACAAAAATGATAATTAACAAACAGAAACTAAACCCTATATAAAACAAAACCCTTTTGTAAGTTTCTTTTAGCAATTGTTCTATTTACCGAAAGGACTCTGATATACTCAAACAAAATCAAAGAATAAACTAAAATGGTGCTATTTTGAACAAAATCCGGCCAAATAAAGTACTTTTTGAATTAATTTTAGCAGTTTGAAACAGCAAGCCAACTTTCGACCTGCAATTTCATCTTTCTGATTAGTTTCTCATTCAATGGAAAACAACATCTAACATGAATACACTGGAGAGTTGAGCAGCAGAGCTTGCACAGATGTACTGTATGTATGCACCTGTACACAATGCTCGCAAAGAGAATTTAAAGACTCCGATGGGGTCTCACACCAGATGAGAAGCTCACCTCATTGTGCCCACATCTTTTCGATAAGTCTGCGCACACCGATGGTGCCATTCACTGCCTGTCCAAGACAATTAGAAAAAGATGTGATCCACTGCGGTGGCGATTCTCATGGAAAAGGTTGTTTGGCAGATGTTTATGAAACTGCTCTTCTCTCTCAGTGACTATTAGTGTGTATAGGGGTACATGCAGGCAGCACGACATTTACAACCCCACATACTGCAGTGTGGAGGTTTCAAAGCGTTTAAAAACAGTATATCGACACTCAGTATATCAGACATTCTGCAATTATTACAAGAAGTGTGTTCAATCAAAAGGGTATTAAAGTTTGCTAGGTGTAACTTTTATGCAAATCCCATGATTACGATCAAAAAACCCTTCACACTTCTATTACAGGTTGCATCTTAAGTTGCAGCAAACAGTGTACAGCAAATATTTGTTTTCAAAAGAAGTAATCTTTAAGTTCAGCTAGTTTCCTGTTGTCACGGTTAGGTCTCGGCATAGCAAAGACGAGAGGTAGGATCCAAGTGCAGCTTAACAATAATTTATTCAAGAAAGAATTTGTGCAGGTAATCGTGGATAAAAATAGGAAAAATCAAAAATCAAACAGGGTAATCCAAAATCATCATCAAAACAGTCATAAGGTCAAAAACAAGGCATTGATCCAAACGTGCAAACAACAAACTTAGACTAAGGCAAAAACAAAGTGACAATAAAAAATATGACACGGGAAACAACAAACACTCACTACAGACTGATGTGTGTAGGGTGTATATATAGTCTGGATAATCAATAATAACAAGAGTCAACTGTACATGTGTGATCAGTGGAGAAAGGTGACTGGTGTGTGTAACGGCATGCAGGGATTTGTAGTTCATGGATGAGTTTGTCCAAGAAATGATTGCTGGTGATCATGACACCAGTGTGGCAATGGGGTAGAAAACAGTAAACACTAATTTGGAAAGATGTCAAATGGAAAACAGTTCCTTTAAGAAGCTCCTTCATAGGGTCAAGAAAGGGCATGATTAAGAACCACTATCCTAGACTGCAACAACTTAATAGTCAAGTGGAGCAGGGTCTAACAATTTAACATTCCAGCGTCTACATTTTGCTGCACTGGAAAAATGTAAAAAAAATAAAAATTACAATGACACTTTAACAATGATTAAATTTACAATATATAATGCCCCATATTTCAATTGAACTGTCACGCAGGTGTGTAAATGCACAAAGTTGTAACCTGAATATACGCTTGAACAGCGACAAACAAATGACAAGCAAATTTGATCCATTTATTTCATCAAAGCTGTGGGCACCCACACACTGGTGCACTGGGAGGCAGATGTATGATTGCATAACTCATTACATAATGTGCCCTATCTTCTCCAATCCGGCTGCTCTTTCCTCTGGCATAAAGTCAGTAAGGTTACGCGGAGCTGAGCTCTGCCCTGACGGATGCTCCCACAGGCCTCTAGCTAGACTTACAGATGAAAGCAAGTGCTAGAGCAAGCAGACGAGAAGAAATGCAGAAAGAGGAGAATGAGGGACAGGTATGATCAGGTGAGATCAAGTACAGCACTTCACAATAATTTTCCTTCAGGACTCACTATGGAAATCAAGTGGCAATCCAACATGGAACCACAACTGTTATACAACATTATACAAAAAAACTCTGAAGTTATTTCATGGGTACTGATGATTTGTCATAAATCGACAGATCTGATTGCAGTCAGATTACAGAGCAGGTAATCTAAGACAATCAAACACATCCCGTACAGCTAGTGGAGTCTGATCCTCAAATGAATGATTCTAATGAATGTGACCTTTTAAGCAAATCAAACACACAGCAGAGCTAGTGTAGTCAGAGTGCCAACATAAATGATTCTAATGGGTCTGATCTTTTAATTGGATCAAATATCTAATGCACAATTAGTGTAGTTCATTTAGTCAACAAATGATTCTAATGAGTCTGTTGTTTTAAGTGAATCAAACACCTACTGTACAACTCGTGTAGTCAGACTCCAGAACAAATGATCCGATGAGTCTGATCTTTTTAAACTTAATCGGTCTGAACTTTGCGTGAATCAAACATGTCTATTCCCGGACAAATTATTATAAATACTCCATTCTTATTAGTAGTTAGTCAAACATATACTGCACAACATACAGCATACTGTACAACAATAGATCAAACATAACATAGTCAAACACAATACATATGGAATCACCACACATTTTTACTTCATAGCAAATTAACAATTAACAAATATGTTGCAAAACAATTCAATTATTTGTTTAATAACTGAAAAGCTGATTATATGACACGTGACAATAACAATACAAATAAAAACAATTTTGTATCAAATTGGTTACAGCTTTCTTGAATAGCCGTTGACAAATCAGTTTTGCAAAAATGAACTTTGACATGAATGTGTTATAACAAATTTAAACAAAATTTGCCATGAATGTGTTATAACACATGCAAAAATATAACACATTTTACATACTGTATAATTTTCACCAAAAACTTTAAATTGGATTTAAATCTTAACTGTTTGCTAGCTGTTCGTATCAACGACAACACGAAACAATACCAAATATGAACTACCAGAACATGTAAAACATGAACGCGCCTTTCCCTAGTGAAGTGCGAGGGATCATCGGATTGATCATGACGCGAAGATTACTATCACTGAGAGATGGCCAGACATGCAGCTCTAAGGAATAAAGGGTTAAAGTTTATTTTTACAACAACACTACAGTCAACCGTGTGCTGTGTTTGCTCCTGTCATTTTTCTGATGATTGATACAATAACCTACGCTGCAGCGTGGGATTTGCCGGCCTCTTGTTATTAAGGATCAGCAAAGACTACTAATGTATGGGACTTTGTCAGTAACTGTTACACAGTGTGTATTAACTAGTTTCTCCTTCCTCCAGATCCTGTAAGTGTTTCTCTGTCCTACACAATGTGAAGTGTAATTAAAATGGTTGCCTTGTTTTCTGTAGTTTGCAAAATATGCACTTAATTGTGTGTCGCTCCACGCAACATGTAATCACATATCTATTATAAATCAGTGCTTGTAATGTATCTCTCAGGTTAAATCTGTATGGGCTATTCACATACTGTGTCCAAAACCATGAAAACGCGACTCCTGCTTCTTTCTTTAGTGATTTAAGTGCATTTTGTGCTCGCAATCTTCTGCTGTTTATGGCTATGGCCACCATCAGCTGTTCCTCACATGCGCGATGCAGTCAATTTTCAAAATAATTAAACTTTTGCCACTGTGTGGATTAATAATGAATGCGTGTTGTTGTTATTACTTGGGGTTGCGGTTAGAGTAGAATAATATGTTGGTGTTCAACTGCATTGCTTTATTGCACTTCTGCATCGGACTCTGTATATACTCATATACTCTGTGCTCTGACTACGACTTGGGCATTTCTCTCTGTCTCGCGCTGAATGCAGCCGACCAATCACAACAGACTTGGTGATTGGACCAATCAGCGCAGATTAGCCTTATGCAAAGGAGGGTTTTGGAAACAAATGAATCACTGAACAAATCATATGGGTTTCGTTGGAATAATTAGGTAAAAATAAATGCATATTAATGCGACGCAGTGGCACAGTAGGTAGTGCTGTCGCCTTACAGCAAGAAGGTCGCTGGTTCCAGCCTCGACTGGGTCAGTTGGCGTTTCTGTGTGGAGTTTGCATGTTCGTTTGTGTGGATTTCCTCCGGGTGCTCTGGTTCCCCCACAGTCCAAAGACATGTGGTACAGGTGAATTGGGTAAGCTAAATTGTTCGTAGTGTATGAGTGTGACTGAGTGTGTGTGGATGCTTCCCAGAGATGGGTTGCGGCTGGAAGGGCATCCGCTGCGTAAAATTGTGCTGGATAAGTTCATTACGCTGTGGCAACCCCAAATTAATAAAGGGACTAAGCCAAAAAGAAAATGAATGAATGAATGAATGAATGAATGCATATTATAAGACAGGACTGTCCAAGCTCGGTCCTGGAGGGCCAGTGACCTGCAGATTTTAGCTCCAACTTGCCTCAACACACCTGCAAGAATGTTTCAGGATGTTTCTAGAAAGCCTAGTAAGACCTTGAGGTGTGTCTGATTGGGGTTGGAACTAAACTTTGCATGATACCGGCCCTCCAGGACCGAGTTTGGACACCCCTGTTATAAGACAACAAAAGTGCTTTTTGACCTTGCATGCATATTAGCCTGTTGTTGAAGACTCCCAAAACCAAAATACAACATTTTATAAAGCATAATAGAGGCTCTTAAAGTTGAATCAACTCTTACTGAACAACGAGTGTATTTAGATTCCAGAATAAATTATTCTAATGAGCCTAATCTTTTTTCAAGAGAATCACAGTGCAAATGGTTTAGTCTCAATAGTGGATTCACTAATGCATGATTCTAATGAGTCTGATCTTTTAATTGAATCAATGATTTACTGCACAATTAGTATAGTCTATTTTGTCAACAAATGATTCTAATGGGTCTGATCTTTTAAGTGAATCAAACACCTACTGTACAACCAGTGTAACAATCCATAGTGAATCAAACATATTGTGTGGGAATACATTTCTGAATCCCAGACAAATGTTCCTGATAATGAAATGATATTTTAGCAAACCTACCATTGTAGTCTGATTTCTGAATAAGGCACTGTAAGGAATCTGATGTCTAAATTCACCAAACACATACTATGCTATACTATAACTATTTTAACATTGCTGCATTCATCTTTCCCTCTATCCTGACTAGTCTTCCAGTTCCTGCTGCTGAAAAACATCCCCACAGCATGATGCTGCCACCACCATGCTTCACTGTAGGGATGGTATTAGCACAGGTGATGAGCAGTGCCTGGTTTTCTTTAAACGTAAAAGCTGGCATTCTCTTCAAAGGGTTCAATTTTAGTCTCATCAGACCAGAGAATTTTGTTTCTTATGGTCTGAGAGACCTTCGGATGCTTTTTGGTAAATTCCAGGCAGGCAGTGGTTTCCGTCTGGCCACTCTACCATACAGGCCTGATTGGTGGATTGCTGCACAGATGGTTGTTCTACTGTAAGTTTCCACAGAAGAACGCTAGAGCTCAAACAGAGTGACCATTGGGTTATTGACCACCTCCCTGACTAAGGCCCTTCTCCCCCGATCACTCAGCTTAGATGGCCGCCCAGCTCTTGGAAGCGTCCTGGTGGTTCTACACATCTTCCACTTACAGATGATAGGGGCCACTGTGCTCATTGGAACTTTTAGAGCAGCAGACATTTTAGTGTAACCTTCCCCAGCCTTGTGCCTTAAGACAACCCTATCTCGGAGGTCTACAGATAATTCCTTTGTCTTCATGCTTGGTTTGTGCTTTGACATGCACTGTCAACCCTGGGACCTTATATAGACAGGTGTATGTCTTTTCAAATCATGTTCAATCAACTGAATTGACCACAGTTGAATTCCAATGAAGCTGCTGAAACATCTCAAGAATGATCAGTGGAAACAAAATGTACCTGAGCTCAATTTAGAGCTTAACGACAAAGGCAAAATTTGCAACAATTTCAAAAACTCTTTTTTCAAACTGTCATTATGGGGTATTGTGTGAATTTTGAGGAAATAAATTAATTTAATCCATTTTTGGAATAAGGCTGTAACATAAAAAATGTGGAAACAGTAAATCGCTATGAATACTTTCCGGATGCACTGTAATCATAATTTAGCCTATATTTTATTCACAACACATAACTCAAAAACAGTAATGAAGGAACAGACTTAGTTGCCTACAGAAAGCTTACTAGTACCTAACATGAACCTTTCCACTTCAGTTGAAACGGTTGTCATATGGCAAGGCATCTACTCAGTTTGTTCAAATCATGCTGAGCAAAAAATATAGTAAAAAATGACCTTTTCATTCAAGGAGTTTCTAGATTTTTTTTTTTAACAAACTGTATCAATGCACTCCATAGCACTTTTATTGATCAAGAAGTTAATCAGATTCTGTATGCTTTTGGATTTAGTACAGCTGTAGACTAAAAAAAAAAGTAAATAGTATATAGTAAAGAGAAAAAGGTTTTCTAAAGTCTGCTAAAGAAGATATGACATGACAGAAACACAGAGCTAGAAGAGTGAGCCCTGACATAAAGTTGCACAACCCTGACGCACCACTCTTACTTAAAGGAACACTTTGATGTATCTATAATTACTGCATTTCTTTCCCAAAAAGAAATCAAATTTCAATGACAAGAAAGAAAGAGAGGCAGCATGCTGAAGACATTAATCGGCCTGTGTTTGATGTGCCTGATCAGAAACGTGTTTGTTAGGAGTTAAAGGCAGCAGCAATTAAGCCACAGAAACCGCTGTTTTCAGGCAAGCTGCTATGACGAAGCATAGATTTCTTATCTTAAGCCCAACCCTTTGAGTCCACCTTTTTTTTGTCTTGGCCTACAATTTCTTCATCTTGAACTAAAAAAACGTTGTCAATAATTACTCTCATGCTGCTCCAAACCCAGAGACCTTCAATCATATTTAGAGCACAAATTAAGATATATTGGACAAAATGGGTTTTTTCATCCTCCATAAACAGCTGTGGTCCTGACTTGTTTAAAAGTCCAGGAAGGTAAAAAAAAAGACAAAATCCAATGCTTCAATTGGAATATTATATGTACTTATGAGTGCACATACAACAAAAAAATACTTAATTTACCAATTTATTCTCCTCAGTGTCAGTTTATTGTGCACATTTATGCACTCCATGTAAACCCTAGAAGCCAGCAACTTCATTCAGCTGTTTATGGAGGATGAGGGAGTTCTACAATTTCATCTAAAATATCTTAATTTGCTTTTTGAAAATGGACAAAGGTCTTTAATAATATTGATATTATTATTAATAGTACTTAATAACATAATTTTATTTTTTGGGAGAACTAACCCTAGTCACACACTCAGCCCTCTGAATAGACTTGGTTACTGATTATGAAGTCACCTCATGCTTCAGTATCTGAAACATTCCACCCTTACAAGACACTAAATTGCACCTGAAATCAGTAATTTATTCACGCATGTAACCACACGTTTAGACTGAGAAAATATTAAAACACTCTCAAATATAAGAAAATAATAACAGCTAACTGGCTCAAGGTTGATCTGAAATTGTCCTTGTTTATTAGTTAGAAACCACAAAAAGCCAATGTGTGCTTGTACACTACCTAAAAAAATAGCTTGTCGCCTGTCCAAGTTTTAAGAACAACAAATAATAACTTGACTTCTAGTTGATCATTTGGTATCAGAAGTGGCTTACATGAAAGGCAAAAATGCCTCTAGATTACGCTTATTTTACCAAAATAAAATATGATCATGCCTTGATTTTTAATGATTAAATTAGGACAGTAAGGTCTGACTTTGCTTAGACAAAAGTCTTATCATTTAACAGAAATATTATACAGTATAGAATATAAAGTCATGGTGCAGTGGAAAAATAATGAATATTGTGTATGACTCCATCATGAGCTTGGAGGACTGCATCCATACATCTCTGCAATGACTCAAATCACTTATTAATAAAGTCATCTGGAATGGCAAATAAAGTGTTCTTGCAGGACTCCAGAGTTCATCAAGATTACTCTGATTTATCTTCAATGCCTCCTCCTTCATCTTACCCCAGACATGCTCAATAATGTTCATGTCTGGTGACTGGACTGTCACCTTAACCTTCTTTGCTTTCAGGAACTTTGATGTGGAGGCTAAAGTATGAGAAGGAGCGCTATCCTGCTGAAGAATTTGCCTTCTCCTGTGGTTTGTAATGTAATGGGCAGCACAAATGTCTTGATACCTCAGGCTGCTGACGTTGTCATCCACTCTGCAGGTCTATCATATGCCCCCATACTGAATGTAACCCCAAACCATGATTTTTTTTCTTCACCAAACTTGACTGTTTTTTATGAGAGTCTTGGGTCCATGTGGGTTCCAACAGGTCTTCTGCAGTCTTTTTGATGATTTGTATGCAGTTCAACAGATGATTCATCAGAAAAATCGACCTGCTGCTACTTTTTCAAATGAACAACTAGAAGTCAAGTTATTATTTGTTGCTCTTACTACTGGGATTGACGACAAGACTTTTGTCAGGTAGTGTACACTTTAAATGACCCATTGGAGAAACGTATTGCACAGTCAGGCAAATTGGACATTACATGCATGTCTGTTACATATATTTTTCTATATAGTGAATAGCACACCCATATACTGTAAGTGAATAAGCTAATGGATGAGCAAAATATATAAATATTTAAAAATATACACTGTAAAACCCAAAAGGTTAAGGTAACGCAAACCATTTAAGGAAACCGATTGCTACAAACTATTTAAGTTCAAAAACTAATTCTAATAAGTACTGTGAACATAATCATTTGAGTTAAAATAACTAATCTATATGAGTATTGTGAACTTCATTTAAGTTGAAGTAATAAGGTATTTAATTAACTCATTACATTCAACACTGAGTTCAAAACTCTTTTTAAATGATTTGAATTAAATTTCAGAAAGAGTTAACTACACTCCTTTCATTTGATAAAGTTTGCTGTTGGTGTATTTTACAGTAACGTTTTACTGTGTATTAATAAAGGAATGAATAATTGATTATTACTTTTTGAATGTAAAGAAATTAAAAGAATAAATAATGAATGAAACAAACCAAACCAAAACACAAATACATTTAAGCGATTTTAACTTGACTATGCAACTACAGAAAATTATGTCAAGCAGCTACAATGATGAATCTACCTTAACTTGAAATGATATGCTTTAACATTAATAAGATCTAAAAGGATAATCAGTGTTTAATTAGTTATTTTCATCCAGTACAGAATGTATCTGCCACTCCATTTTTACCAAAGACTAATGAATCAATGAAAGGCATAAGCATATTAAAAATACTGTGTGAGCAAACATTCAACCAATGTGTGTGTGTGTGTGTGTGTGTGTGTGTGTGTGTGTGTGTGTGTGTTTTCAAAGTAAGTGAGAAGTGGGGAAAAAAACACAAAAAAACAGGAATGCATCAGAGAAAACGGACTAAACAGATCTCTGGAGGAAGACCGCCATGGCTCCACCAGCGAGGGCCTGTCACGGCCACAACGCCACATAAATATTTAACAGCTATATTCAAATTACGAAACACAGAGACTCCTGCCTCAGATAAAAACACATATTCCTGGAATTATCAGAGGAATGCTAAAGTCATGGCCCTCCCTCCTCTCACGTTAAAAAGAAAAGTAGAACGGGTTCTTGAAAAGTGCTCCTATGTAGGTGCAGAAGTGTGTGTGAAAGAAGGCAAGACAGTGTGTGTTTCTGTTACTGTAGAAGTACTAGTCCTTATATAGTCTAGATACACTGATTACTGACTGTGACAGGGTATCTGACCTTTGACTCCAGAGGTGATGTAATGTAGGGTAGATTACCTTTGGGTTCATGATATAAACTAATTTAAAAAGTTAATTTTGAATATAAAATAAAATAAAATAATAAATTAAAACAAAAATAATAATGAAAAAAAATAAAAAAATAAAATAAAATAAAATGAAAATGAAAAATAATAGTATAAAATATATTAAAATAAAAATAATAACATACAATAAAATAATAAAATAAATAAACATAAAATAATAAATAATAATAACATAAAATAAAATAAAAAGTAATAAAATAAAATAATACAATTAAAATAAAAAATAATAACATAAAATAAAAAATAATAACATAAAATAAAAAAATAAGTAATAAAATAAAATAAAATAAAATAAAAAATAATAAAATAAATTAAATACATTAATAAAAAAATAGAATAAAATTAAATTAAATGCTTTCAGGACACTGCAGTACAGTTAAAGAATCTATATTCCAAGCATTGTAAAATCAGAAAATAGCTTTGTGTGAGAAACAGACCAATACACAAAACATTATTGGTCATTGAATAAAATAATAATAAAAAAGTTAATTATATGACTTTATAAATGACTTTTTTCAATTAAACACAAAGTGGATGATTTGAGTAATCATTAAAAAATAAATAAATAAACAAACTAATAAATAAAAAACTTTCAAGGACATTGCAGTCCAGTTAAAGATTTCATATTCCAAGTCTTTTAAAAAGAGCTTTTTTAGCTTTGGATGAGGAACAGATCAAAACAGTATTGTCCAGAAATCTTCACCTCCACTTGAAGAGAAACACAACAACCAAAGGCATTCACAATCAATGACTTCAAATTTGGCAGGATATTGAAGCATACTCAACCAGTATGAAAAACTTGCTGAGAAGAAAAAAGTGCAGATTATTGCAAAACAATTAAATGTGCATCCAGCAATGACAAAATAGCAATCTCCAGACTCATCTCCTTGCACCATTTATAAAAGCATAAATAAATTAGAATTAAAACTTTCCAGTTCTTAGCAGACACCTGCTTATACATTGGGACAATTTATGAATAATAAAAGGAATCTTCTAACGCTAAATAATTTCATTACGGCATAACAATACTTATCTCCGATCGGTTTACAATGGTCTCAAACACAATTCCTGGAGGGCCACAGCTCTGCACAGTTTATCTCCAACCACCTCCAACTCACACCTGCTTAATACTCCCCAGTAGTTTTGAACACCTTGATTAGTTGGATCAGCTGTGTTTGATTAGGGTTGGAACAAAACAGAGTGCAGAGCTGTGGCCCTCCAAGAATCCAGTTTGAGACCAATGGTTTACGATGAAGAAAAGGGCAGATTTCAGCAGATGATTTGTGCAAGGCACAGAAAAAAAAAAAGAATTAACATATTTTATGCCTAAAATGTTGCATTCAATTACAATTATTGTGTAGTTCCTTTGAAGTTTTTAATTAAAATGATTTATTTTCCTTTTATATAGAATGAACATTTTACACTAAAACAAAGCTAGAAAAAAAGAACTACTGTAATTGACCAAACAAAACAAACAGAAAAAGAGAAAATCAAAACAAAACAAAAAACAAAACAAAATGTAACCAAGCCAGACTATACAACACTTTGACCAAGCCTAACAAAAAAGACACAACTTTAAAATAAAAACAAAGTTCTTCTCAAAAATGTCTATATTTTGGACTGAGAGACTCTTTTTAATCTTAAGTACTTAGGATTGATTTTCCTCATGACCCTCTTATTGCAATATTAGGTTGGGCTCCTTTCTTTGAAAACTGTAGTTTGAATCAAATCCAGACAGTTCAGTATGGAATGACTATAGCAAAAAAATGTAATATTGTCGAAGTGGAACAAAGAGTGTACACCTAAATTTGAGACATGCCTAACAAAGTTGTGTAATGTATTACACATGTAAAATATTGGATATGATATTGCAGGCAAACCAAAGAAAAAAATAATAATTGGAAGCTATTTTGAATGTTTGGAGACCAATGATAACTGAGTGGTGTGAAAGATTTCATAAAGCATGGCAATGTGTGGATGTTTCCCAGTAATGGGTTGCAGCTGAAAGGGCAT
>CAIGQZ010022722.1:1074097-1089932 GCA_903798205.1 Danio tinwini
TAATAATAATAATAATAATAATAATAATAATAATAATAATAATAATATTAAATGAATAATAATTTATGCATTCATTGTTTTGACAGCTATGACGGTGATCTAATGCTTCGTAAAAGTTGCACACACCTTTACCACCTTTACAAAATGCTTCTTTGATATATAATTAAATTGATGTAAAATAAAATTAAGTTAAACATACCTTATACGGATTAAGAAACTTGAAAAGGCTTAGTCTACAATAAAGAAAAAATGTTCTAAATGTAAAATTGAAAAAATTGCTAAATACTACTGACACATGAAAGAGTAAAGACTTCAGCCAACAACAAAGGTGGAAAGTTAATGCATTTCATATTTAACAAACCGTTTACTATGAAGTGTATGTAATTTTGCTCACATGGACAATTGAATATTAATCAGATGGTCATTACACTGCTGCACCATCAGCCAATCGTTGCATTGCTGATCATGATTTTGAGGTTTTGGTAGTCCTTCACAACACAAACAGCGATATCAGATCAGTTCATCCAGACATCAGTTATTAACATTACAAGATCAAGGATCTGTCAAATCATCTCAAATCATTCAAGCAAGGTACGAAGAACTGAACCCTGCTTAATATTAAGATCAATATTGAGATATGTACACTTAAATATCACTTTTATCATAAACTAGCAGCATCCACTACATTTTTTTTTCCTTGTGGGTTTGAAACTAAAATTTGTAGACGGCCTCAAGAAAAATTTGTTGCATATTACTGACATTTTTGTCTATTGGAAGTGATGAATAACTGTGCAGTGGGATGACTTGAAACTGCTTGCAAAAAGGAAATAAAAATAATCATAATAATAAACTTGTTTGATTCTTGTAAATTCCTAGGCTAAATCAACAGCAAATCTACAGTGTGTGAACAGACACATCTGTCAGTGTACATACCATATGCATCTCTATTCACATGGATCAGATTTACCTGGAATGAAGCAAAGGCTTCACATCAAGCGCCACAAGCAGTGGGTCTGAAGTGGTTCTGCAGGTGGACTTTCGTTTTTAATGGGCATTTTCTCTTATAACAGTAACATATAATATTAACTCTATTAGTTGCTGACTATTCTGTATTTCTTCTCAATACCATGCTCTGCTATTAGTTTTTTTTTATTACCATTCTCCACCCAATGCTCCAGCAATGTCATATGGAGTGTCCCACACAATGCAAACCCCTTGAATTGGCACACATGATGACATGATGCACAGAGTCTGAGAAAGAGGGATTCTCACTTTTTATGTAGTGTGACAGATTCGCCCTTCACATCATCATCATTTTTAGCAATCAGAATGGAAAAAATACATTAAATGAAGATTCACAACTCCATTCTGGCTACACAATGAATGTCCTGTCACTCCATCCCTACACACACACACACACACACACACACACACACACACACACACACACAAATACAAAAAAACACACACACATATATATATATATATATATATATATATACAGGGCTTGATATTAACTTTGTTTATTACCAGTCACTTTGGCTAGTAGTTTTCCACTGTTACTATAAATTTGACTTTGACATGGGTTGTGGCACGTTAAAATTACTTCATTTAGATTATAAATATTAATTAAAAGTGTTGCATTACAATTAGTTTTCTTTCACAGGACTTTTCAGGTTCTCAACACAATAAGGATTTATTGCCACAACCAAAATCTACTGGTTTACTGTTAATGTAAAGCCCTGTATATATATATATATATATATAATATATATATAATATTATTATTAGTATTATTTGTGCATTACACTTGGCTAAAATTCATTTATAAAAGATGACACAGAAACTGAAACGTTCTCCCTATAAAGTATCATTCACTGATAAGCTTGTTGTTGTGTTCAAGGTTCATTTTCAGCCAACAAAAATAAATAAATAAGAAATGAATTGAAAAACAAAACAAAAAAAACAAAAAGCTGAGCTAAAGGTTGTTGCACTCTGAATCTGAACTTTCCGTTCGTAATTTTCGCACATTAAAAAATGTATTCAACCTCTTGTTGTGTCAATCGTATTGACACACTGCCTCCAAAACTTTCGTCTGTCATAAAAAAATTTGAACTGGGTTAGATTTTTTCCACTTTTTGCATCTGAAAAAGTGCTTTGAGAGGTATTTTGACAGTTCAGAGCCACCGAACAAGCAAAAAGCCGTCATTTAAGCTACAGATCACACAGCCTTCAAAACTTTCATCCATCATAAAAAAATTAGAACCTGGTTCGATTGTTTACACTTTTTTTGCATTCAAAAAAGCACTTTGAGAGGTGTATATACAGTTTAGAGCCACCGTACAAACGAAAAGCTAAATACAGAATGCCGTCATTTGAGCTACAGATCACACTGCCTCTGAAACTTTTGTCCATCATAAAAATTTATAACCGGGGTCAAATGTTTCAACTTTTCGCATCTAAAAAAAAAATCACTTTGAGAGTGATCATTTAAGCTACAGATCACTTTATGATGAACACAGTGCATAAAATAAAGACAATGTAGCAGAGAAACCCTATATGCTGGTATGCTGTTTGGTGTGTGTGTGTGAATGCGGCCGCCATCTATTATAATGTCTATAGGTAATGCCAGTCTCTGTTCAAGATTTGTTCACGTATGTAAATGTGTGCTGTATCACAAGCAATGTGTCAAAATTCCACTGATTTCCTGAAATAAACTTTGCATTTCGAAATAATAGTAGCGCAGCTCTTTGATAATAAGCTGAACTCTCCTTTCTCTCTTTGTAGGCTAGTATTAAATGAACTCAATATGCAGCCTATTCCTCTTTCCTTTTCTACTTTGAAGAAGAGACTAGAACGAAGTATCACTGATTGAACGGACTCCAAAATGTTTTACGTTTTTTCGTAATGGATGTATTAACACGCATCAGACTCAGTGTGCAAGGTTTGTTTACGTGACAATTTTTATGCATATGAATATGAAATAAGCACATGAAAATTTCGGACTTCGGTATACAAATATCTGAACTCTTTCTGACCACACAGGGAAAACACTGTCCTCTCAGCTTTTTTCAGAAAGCATACCCTGCTGAAAAAAACAGCATATGTTGGTAAGGAATGTTTTGATGCTGGTATGCTGGTCTTGCTGGTTTCAATACTGGTTTTGTAGGTCTTGATGCTGGTTTTGCTGGTCTCGATGCTGGTTTTACTGGTTTTAATGCTGGTCTTGCTGGTCTTAATGCTGGTCAGGACCAGCACTCAGGCCAGCAAGATGTACTGAAACCAGCATACCAACATCAAAACATACCTTACCAGCATTTGCTGTTTTTTCAGCAAGGTAGTAAATCCTTTCCTTTCGTTAAATGATTAAATGTTAAACAATCACAGTTGATTGAGAGTCAGAGTAATTGTGTGTTTTGCATTATCACTAGAGCCATTAATATGTGGACCTACTTTCTCATTGTTTGCCGAGAAATGTCCGTTAGCCTGTCACTAGCTCCACATGGCTAGCGCTTACAGAGACCGTGGACTGATAGTAAGAAATACGAGTCTGGGAGAGCCGATAATGTTGGAGGATTTGAAAGTTGGCAGTGTGAGCGCGGGGTTTGTATACTCGGATAAGGTTGAGGCTGAGTTTCGTGGCGACGCGTGGACTTCCTGATAGCGCCGTTACCTTGCATGGAACATTAGACGTCTTGGGCTGGCAAAAGGAGCACTGGCACTCACTTCCTGCAGATTTGCCGTCCACACCTGGCCAGTTTCAGACAAGGTGCTCCTTCAGAAAAGAGTGTGACCGCAGCAGGAGCCCTCATATCTAGCGGAGGGGAAAGGAAGGGGGGCAGAACATGAACCGAGGAGATGACTTGGAAATCACAAGTAATTAACGACTAGCGAGCCCACCGAAAGCCAGTAAGATGACAAACGAGGCCAATGGGGAAGATGCGGGCAGAATATCAACATGCTTAGGGAAAACAGGAAATGAAAAAGGCACGGGGGGGTTGGAGACTCTTAAATAAAGGAGGTGGAGGTATGGTGCTGATAAACAGCAGACTGTACTGTGACAGCGATGTGACCTTGTTAGCATGGAGCTAATCTCCACGAAATTTGCTAGTGCATTGTTTCAAATCAATATCTCATTAACAAACTACAAAGGCCTAGGTAAAAGACAGCTCTTGGCTGCGTGTGGGCAGAAAGGTCATCTCTGTGACATCTCAACCTGTCTCACTCAAAGCCTGTGATTGTCAGATTAAATTACTGCTCAGCTTTAATTGATGTTAGGGGGAAGAAGGCGCAGACAGTGGTTCGTGTGTCGTTGAGCGGCGGAGGCCCGCTGTGAGGGCCCTTGGTTTGGCTTCTGACAGCAGATTGGATGTGTTTCTTGGTTGACCTAACGGGAAGATTGGGAGCAGACATCTAAGCAGAGTTACAGCGGGATTCGCCCCGAGAGCGGTTACAATGCACAGCTTCAGAGAGAGCAGATCTCAGACGGTGGCAGGGGTTGACAAGCAGTTCATATGCAAAAATAACAGAGGACAACGCGCACAAACAAGCACATGGAGACAGCTGCCTCAGACACTCAGACGGTCCACATTCTCGCTCTTGCTTTCTCTCCATCTCACTCCTATATATATCTATCAATATATATACAGACATATATATATATATATATATATATATATATATATGTTGAGTGTACCTTGTAAAATATAAACAAGGGTCTATATGAATCATATGCTACCAGGGTCCAAAATTAACTCTACAAATGTGACATACAGTATGTATAAAAAAGTTAATAAAACAATACTGCAAATAGAGACAGCAGTATACTGTGTGGTTAAAAACAAAGTGTAAGAATGACAGTCTGACATGATGTAAATTATGCAAGCAAGCTGATTTTAAGACATACAGACATAATTGTCTAGTATAGAAACAACATTCAACACCGTTAAAAAACGAGCATCTTTAAATTGCATCATGGGACATTGGTTTTTGCTTTATGATTTTTTGAGTTTTCCAAATGATTATCAAACTTTATGATTCATTAGTTTTCTGATACATATATACAACAGTTTTCTCTGGTTCTAGAATCTGATTGGCTGATAGCTGTGCAATATTCTGCAATAACAGCACTTGTACAGCCTTTTCACCCTTCTGTATTACTCTGTCCACATAGAGTGAAAGCACTACACTACAGTTTGACAAATATAGCAGCTGTTGGACAACATAATATAGATTTTAGGCAAGAATGTAGTTGTTTAGATTGCAAAAAATGCAGTTAAGTTACAAGGATAGGGATAATATTTATATCTTAAATATTTATAATTTCTGAGATACATGGAGTCGGCATTCATCAACCTGTTGATTAGATTTAAAGAATACTGAGCTGAGCAAAAACGATTGACATTATGCCACAAGATGGCGACAGAGACCACATAATAAGCCCTTAGAGGAGAAAAACCCTAAAGCTTCAGCTACAGCTGATCAAATCATTATAAAACAGGTAAGTGACACTCTAATTTGATTTCTCTCTTTTGTATTTTGTAGTGCTGTATTTATACTATAGTAATCTGGTAGTGTTTGCTTTTCTTTGGCTTTTTAGGGTTAATTATTGTGATATCCTGATTGCAACAGAGAAGTACTGGAAAATGGCTCTAGACTGATGACAATTCATGTCGTTCAGCTTTATAATCTTAAAATGTGAGCAAAATCAACTATTTTGTCATCACTTTCGACATTACGCTAGATAATCCTTCAAATACTAGCTCTAAAGTGACGTTGGTGAAATTAGCGACAGCTGTTCTGGCGTCAGTTGCAGATGGGGATGAATGGCAGAAGAAAGTAGATCCTCATAGAAAATATTTTTAGACTCTCCGTGTTTGATTTTCTTTTTTATATACACTCTTTTTTATAGTCACTCTATGTGGGTGGAGTAATACACAAGGGTGAAGAGGCTGTACAAGTGCTGTTATTGCAGAATATCACACGGCTATTAGTCAAACAGATTCGAGAACCAGACAGAAAACTAATAAAATGTACATAAAACTCAAAAACATTTTTCCTAATTAATCATTTGGTGAAAAAAAAAGACAAAGCAGAGACCAATGTCCCATGATGTAATTTGAGGATGCTCCTTTAATGGTGTTACTACTCGTGTGATATTGCTCATATATATATATATATTTTTTTTTTTTCCAAATACATTTTGTTTTGGTATTTTTGTCTTTATCATGCTAATATAGAAACGGGTCAAGAAGTGAAGTTGGAAAGGGAGAGGGTGGGACCCGATTAGGATGCCCACATCACAATAGCATTATATATGTGGGCAATGTCACAAGGCTATCAGATTTTATTTGGTCACTTAAAAGTATCATACATTTTTACCATTGATTACATCAAACTTATGCTATGTAAACACACACATGTCCAAAATGAATAAACAAATAAATAAACAAATAAATAAATAAATAAATAAATAAATAAATAACAACTAAACTGTAATGTTAACTAACATGAATAAGTCCTTTAAAAAATTTATTGTTCATTGTTTTTTCAATATAGTAAATCCATTAACTAACATTAACTAATACAACCGTATTGTAAAGTGCTACCTGGATGTATTACTTTGATGCTTGAAAACCCTTTTTCATCTTTGACTCGTATGCATTATATATGCAGTACACTTGTATCTGGAATATATATTAGCCAGGGCACATGTTACCACAAGTTAAATATCTCATGCCCCAGCTCATAAGCCAGTGGACCTGAAGATAAATAAATACACTCACGAACACAGCAGACGCCCACACACACACAGAGAAGCTCGTAACCTGTGATTCTGACCTCTGCTGCGGCCGTATCACCAGTTCAGAAGTTTAATTAAGGCACGTCCGGTCACCACGCTTGTGTTGGCAATGTGGGTTATGTGGAAGGTCTTGGAGGCCAGAGTTCACTTACACACAGAGGACCTCCAGAAGTGTCCCTGAACAACGGAAACACTGACTGAAGCCGATACAAGCCCAGCCAGAATACAAGTCTCTTGACATCTCTGGCTCGCATGGGCCATATCTAATAGACATGTAGGTTAGGGATGTACGAGCCAGGCATTGGGAAACAGTACATCTCTAAAACACGGATTCCTCTCGTCCCCGGGGGAACAGTAGAGAGAAGACGAGGGATAAATAATGGATGTCGTTCGTGTGGAGAACGAAGGGTGCAGTACAGGTACACAAAGTAGGAACACCAACAGTAACCTCTTGAACTCACACTGATGTCCTATCAATGCCCCAATGGGGAGGCACTTTTTGTGATACTGGAGCACATTTTAGGAACAACATGATATGCTGCTATTTATATTGCTGAGCTATACACTCATGTAAGGTTGTTAAAGATATTGATGAGATCCTTCAAAAAGTTACAAAAATGTTCAATAAAAAATTCAATTTAGATGAATGTGCCCAAGTTTTGTGCATGCTCGTTTGGTCACTTTTGATGTTATGTAATTTATATGATATTATAGTATAGTCTATTATATTAAATATTATAATAAATATTATATTGTATATAACATTTTAGATTATATTATTAAATGGCACCTATTTGACCCCTTTTTTAAGATTTAAGATCCGTCTTTTGTGTCTCCAGAATGTACCTGTAAAGTTTCAGCTCAAAACACCCATCAGATTATTTATTATACCTTTCAGAAAATATGAATTTTCTGCTCTATACACTATGTAGCTGTTTTTGTTGCCTGTGCCTTTAATGCTAGTTCTCCCCGCCCACCTTTCCCACATGCCTGTTAGAGTGGTCCTCAATCTCCGCCTCACAGTAACAGACATGTAGGAAGCAGATCTCATGTAATGTTTGTGAGAAATATACAGTAAGAACTTGTCAACAGTTATTTGATGTATTTGTTGTGAAGTTGCAACGATGAGTCACACACAATGTCATTACAATAGTTAATGCACGCACAGACACACACAGTGGACACACACACAGTGTGTGTGTTTCACTTTGCACTGTTTTCGCAAGTCAAATGTGACAAGATACACATTAATATCCACTACTGTATGTATATCTGTTATGTTAGTGTACAAAATAAACCTGATTTAACGTCCACAAACAGGGATTGAAGCGTCTGCTTTCATAATTGTACTGATATGTGGCTGTGGTGATATGTGGCTGTGGTGATATGTGGCTGCGGTAAAATGGCTGTAATTCATTAACATACACTGTTTTAAAAAGGATTCAAACTTGTAAAACTCATTCTTGATCACATTTGATGATTGATGATCATGTTGTTAAGCGTTGATGTTAAGCGAGCTGAACAGATCTTTTAATCCCAGTTGCTTCGTGCACGACCTGTCTTGTTGACATGATTATACACGTTACTATGTAGACATGTTTATACGCGGCTGTCAATCAATTCGGTGGGTGGGGAAACATCACGTTGCAGTGAGCCTCAAAATGAGAGGGATTTGAATCCTATTTTAATGTCAGCAAATTTTAAAAAAGATACTTATTGTGTTTATATCACCCCAATATGACTGTGGACACACTATATCAACACAAAGATGATTTACATCATACAGTAGGTGCCCTTCAAAATAAAATAATGTATACAGTATCATATATTTTACAGAATTTATGATATTATTACATATTTTAACAACAATTTTAATATATTAAAGCTAACAGTAAAGACATTTTAATGTTAAAGGCACATGAAGTGCTTTAAAATATGCATTTTATTCAATGTTTGACGTAATCTCAACCAAACCCTGAAGAGAGGGTTGGACATAGCCCCTTCCCCTTTTTGTTAAAACAGTCAGTAGCATTTTGTTATATCACTGCTCTGCCAGTGAGAGAGGCTGAGCTTAAGTGTATCAAATAAAAAGCATCATGAATTAGCGGGGCATGTCAGATACTAGAGAGCATTTGATTCTATGAGGAACTGAGGTAACACTTTATGTTGATGGTCCATTTAAATAGTAGACTGTCTGCTTAATATCTGTTAATATGCTCCTTCAACAGACATTAAACTAACTATAAAAACTTTGCAAGTACATGTCAACTTACACTAACCCTAACCCCAACCTAACAGACTACTTATAATCTAATGAGGATTAATTGGCATGTAGATGCAATATAACTTAGATTCAACAAACGGACCATCAAAATAAAGAGTGAACAAAACTGAAGAGGTGACTTAAATAAAACCATTGATCCATTTAGGCGAAAGTGACAAAGTACAAGCTTCACATGTTTATATCAGTTTTATATTTTATAAATGTGAATTTTGTCACTGTTTTTGAGACACTAGCTAATAAAAATGTTAAAACTAACAATACTGATACTAACATCTAAACATAAATCTTTATTTTAATTTCATGGGACCTTTAAACTGCTCAAAAGTTTTATTGAAAAAAATCTATAAAATTAAATAATAGATGCTGCTTGAGCACCAAATCAGGCATTTTAAAATAATAAAAAAATACCATATTAGCTTTGCATCTCATGAATAAATTATGGTTATCAGATAAACTAACTAAAGTATAATTTATATATAATATAAGCGGTTTTTAGACCTGAATGTATGCTAATTACTAACTTTAGGCATGTACTCCCTCAAAGAACAACCCAAATGTAAGAAGAAAAAAAAAGTGCATGTAAGAAATCTTGTACGTCATTATTCACTGACACTCCAAGAGCAGAACTAATTCCTGTATAAACTGCACATAAACTGTTGCATTATTGATTTACACAGTTCTACTTGGCGTTCATGAACAAGACTCAAAGTGTTGTGCCAGATTACGTCAGCCCTGAACATTTCTATCACAAATACAAAAGCTGTCCTTCTCTTTTCTCTTTGCAGATAAAATGTTAACACTTAAAGCGTTGCTGAGTTGGAAATCAATTTTTGGTAAAGAGTCATTTTATAGAAATGTCTGTTTGTCTAGACTTAACAGAAATAGTACACTTGAAAAAACTTTTTTTTTGCAATTTCTCTATATTTTAAAATGAAACAATAATGTATTCATATCAATCAAATATATGACAAAATAAAAATAAATAAGGAAAGCAGTTGTTCCCTGGAGTTGCATCACCTGTGTTACTGTTTAACAAAAATCTATTATTCTGACAAAAAAAAATCACTCTGGTGACAACTTGACCTTTCGTCTGACTATTTTCTAAAGATCTATGAAGAAAAGAACTCCACTGTCATTTTCAGTAATCAGAAATTTGTCATATTTTATTCACTGGTGTGACATCAAACCAAAAAATGGAGAGAAAAGAGAAAACAAATAGATCTATCTAATCTATCTAATTTTTGGAGTACGTTGTGATTGTCAAGTTTTTTCCGCCATCAAATATGTGTTGAGATATGTAATAATTTAAATGATAAATCATTTTACATCCATTGATTTCTACTATGCTCAAGACTTAACATTTAAACAATTGCACAATTACTGTACTTATAAATTTACTTTTTGTTTTTGTTTTTTTTTAATGAATTCATTGTTATAGCAAATGCATGGCTGCGGAATGATTTAACATCACTAAATAACAGTATACAGTTTCAATAAAGTTTAACAACCCCATTATAACCAGTTAAACAATAAACTTAATTGATGTATTGTCATTATTGTTTTCTTACTGAAAAAAAATACTTAATAATGTCACTGATGTTATGTACTTATGTCACTTTTGTTACCTACTTTTTTACTAATATTTTTTTCTGAAATACTATTTATTGATTTTTATTTCAGTACATGTAGTCATAAAACAAAAATCCAGAAATAATATTTTCAGAAAACACATTTAATATATAGATAAAATCAGGTAACATTAGTGACATAACTTAACTCTAGATTATCACACTAGTTCAATTTGTCTAGCCTCTCCTATGCCAGATTACTGGCACATCTGTTCACAATAAATAAAAAAAAATCGCTTAAACAGGACCTGCCTGACAAAGTGAAGTAGACCAAAAGATCCTCAAAAGCTAGACATCATGATCACTGAGATCCAATTAACTTCAAAAACAAATGTGAAATTTGTATTGTACAGTTAAAGTCAGAAATATTAGCCCCCTGAATTAAAAACCCCATTGTTTTGTTACCCAATTTCTGTTTAACCGAGAGAAGATTTTTTCAACACATTATTTAAACATTATAGTTTTAATAAACCATTTCTAATAACTGATTTATTTTATCTTTGCCAGGATGACTGTAAATAATATTTGACTAGATTTTTTTCAAGACACTTCTATACAGCCTAAAGTGACATTTAAAGGCTTAACTAATTAGGTTAACTAGGCAGGTTAGGGTAATTAGGCAAGTTATTGTATAATGATGGTTTGTTCTGTAGACAATCACAAAAAATACAGTATATATAGCTTAAAGGAGCTAATAATTTTGACCTTAAATGGCTTTTAAAAATGTAAAACTGCTTTTAGTCTAGCCGAAATAAAACAAATAAGACTTTCTCCAGAAGAAAAAAAATATTATCAGACATACTGTGAAAATGTCCTTACTCTGTTAAACATCATTTGGGAAATATTTAAAAAAGAAAAAAGCATTCAAAGGGAGGGTAATAATTCTGACTTAATCTGTACATACAGGTATATATATCATTAACAAAACCATTAAGCTGCAATTTATGTGTTTTGTTTTTTTCCTCAGAAAGTCAAAAGGGAACTGCTTACCATGGTCAACTAAAGACGTGCAATCTGTGTGTAGCAAAACAACATAAAGCAAAGCCATGGTGTCAATGGATGTTTTATTTTACTCGCTTTAGGTCATAGCGTAACATGACGTATGAAAGCCACAACGTTCTCAAGCGTTCAATAAACTCATGCTATCTCCACAAGGATCTGACACTTAAAAAGTTCTGCAGGCACTCGAGAAAAGAATAAACAGAGAGATGGAAAGAGCAAGGAAAGAAAGGAAAAACACCTCCCACAAGCTGCAGCGTCTGAATGTTCGACCAAGTGCTCTCCCTTTCTATGGCGCCCGGAACGTTTTACAAAAAAAAAGAAGAAAAAAAAGCAACAATACGAAATGTGAGAGAGAGAGAAAGAAAAAAAGTGTTAGGAGAAGGATTCTAGTCATTTACAAAAATAAGTGGTGCTTTAGAGAAAGGCTGAGCGCACTGGGCTTTTTGTCCACTTGCTCTTTTCCCCTTGGGGCTGGGGGCCCTAAGCCGGGTCTGCTCAGGCCTGAATGAAATCTTTGGAAGCTTCTTAAGCTCTGAATGTGGGTTTTGTTCTTGCTATTCCTCCGCTTGGCTGACAGAAAATAGGTAACTGGATTAGGCCTCAAATTCAGAGTAAAGTGAACTCCCAAAAAAACTTTGTACGTCACCCCCACTATTTTGGCCCCCTGGTTCTCATGTCCAGCCCTCTTCTTCTTCATCATCGTCGTCTTCTTGTTTGGCATCAGCAGACATGGGCCGCTGAGACTGTGATCTGTGAGATCGCCTTGAGATTAGGCAGGCCTGGCAAACCCTGAGGGGGGCTAAAAAGTAAGAGTGCTAAAGGCAGTTAAGGGCTCCTTAATGGGGGTAAGGAAGTGTATTAATCAACTCAGCGCCAGCACAGCCCGGAGCTGCAGGGCCCGGCCGGAGCGACGTGCAGGTGGTCTGCTGCTCCACGGGGAGTCAAGGAGGGGAGGAGAGGAGGTTCAGTCATCTACAATGCCACTATAAAAGATTAAAAACTTTGGGAGAATGGGACTCGCTGTGACCCGCCTCCTACTCTACGGGCTGAGAGGATGGGTGGAGAGGAGGAGAAAACACACACAAATAGAGACGCACGCACACACACACACTCGCTAATGTACCTGCAGTTACGGATTCATGATGATGTGTAAATACGGATTTGAGGAGACTCGCGTATAGTGGTCTATAGGGCTGCGATCTGATTGGATTGCAAGCAATTAATCAGCGTGCTAATAGGAAATCGTGGAGGAGTTCAGTGCTGGTAATCAAATATGCAAATGTGGTTGTATGGTGTTTACGTGTTTGTATATGTTCACCAGAATCCTGCTGAAATTAAGCCAATGAATATAGATTAGCAATTTACAACTAGGTGGTACTTAATGTTGCAGGTGGTAGATAAAAACATTTATTTGTTTATGTATTGAAATAATCTTTTTTTGTAGCCACTGTCTGAAAGCATTCAGTTACTTTTTAAGAAAAATAAATAAATACAAAAAGCTTATTTATTAGCATTAGTTAAATACATTAACATCAACTAAAGATGAGAACATCAACATTTACTAATCCATTCTAAAGCACTTATTCAATTTGGTTTGTGCCTATTTCAACATTTACTAATCAATTACTTGAACATTTAAACATTAACAAATGTAAGAAATACATTTAGGACTCATTTTGTAACATTAATTCATGCTTTCTCTGTTAATGTTAAGTGCCAAATGAAACCGTGCATGATTACATTTTGAAATGACATTAATGTCGATATCAAACGTAATTGAAGTGGCGGCATTCAGTAATACTGTAAATTAGGGAACATATTTTAACACATTAACTATTTGATTAATACCATGTATACTGTTAGCATGCCCATATTCAAGATCTCTTAACAGATTTTATTAATAAACATTCAAACAATACTACCTTAGTTGCTACCAATGCAGTAAGTGGGAGTTTAAAGTTATTAGTACACATATGACTTCTAATTTAAAGTGTTACCACTAATTTATTTACTGATAATGCACATATTTGTCAAGATTAATGAATACTGTGACAAATGTAGTGCTCACTGCTAGTTAATGCATTACTTGACAGCATTGGAAAAACTTTACATTACACTCAAAAACTACAGTACTTAAAAATGACCTGAATCAACACAATTCCCAAGATTTTTGGAGGAACAGCTTAATTGTTTTTACAAATTTAAGTGAATTGAAAACAATTAAGTTAACTAATCAACTTGTGTTGGGACAACATGAAGCATTCTTACGGCACATCAACAAAGCCAACCACTGCATTTATAATTGTATCATATATATATTATATAATAGCATTGCATCAGATTTTTGCCTCTAAACACTGTATATGCTGTAAATTCCAAAGTTTCAAACAATTCATTCATGTTCTCTAAACACAAACAGATTAAGTTCACAAATGTAAATGGGTTTAAAATAGAACATTTAAGTTGTCCCCCCAAAAAAACCTCAAGAATCGTGTTGTTTTAGCTCATTATAAATACACAGTTTGAACAAGCAGCAAATATGTTTATAAGTTTAATGTTTATAGTTAGGCTATAAGAAAACCCCTAAAACAATACATATTATCACCAACAGTAAAAGCAATGTTGCCTTAACAAAAACTAATATTGTTTGTAAATGTTATGAAAGTATTTCCACTGTTTTGAATGTCCTTCCAAAGTATAAATGCTTTTTTGCAACTATAATCACTTAAATACCACTACACATAAACCCTTAGCAAATATAAAGGATTTCAAAGTATACAAAGAAAATTAAATCAGAGTGCTGAATCAGCTTGCGCAAAAAATGTGCTGTGGGATATTAGTTTTATAAAAACTAAACAGCCAACAACACACATAAACTAAAGCCTCAAATCATCTCAAAAGAGCTCCTTTAATGTTTCACTGCAGTGGTCAAAAAACAAAACGGCTTTTCCAACGTGCATGCATTTCCACTTGGCAGCAGTACTTCAATGCTCACTAGTCAAAGACACACAGACATAGCGTGTCCTTGTGTGTAATGCAGTAGAGATGTCAAAATGCAGACTACTACAAAGCCACCCAACAGAAATGGATTAAAAAAACTCAAATTGCCAGATTTAAATTGTGTCAAAAGTTCAGGGAGAGAAAGAGACATGCTAAGTGTTTATATGAATGATAAAATGTTGGTTTTGTTTTCTTTTTTTTAATGACATTAACAAGTTCACCTGAAATGCACAGTATTTTTTAATCTAAGAAAACCAAAAAAAAAAAAAGTCACATTTATTAGCCTCCTGTGATTTTTGTTGAAATGATTCTTTTTCAAATGTTTCCCAAATTTAGTTTAACAAAGCAAAGATTGTTTTCTTCTGGAGAAAGCATTGTTGGTTTACAAAATAAATAAATAAACATTCACATTTACTGTAAAATTGTGTGAATTTACTGGGAAAAATAGGAAAAAAATAATAAGACAACATCCTGCACTGCAGAAATTTTTGTCCAACCAGATGTCCTCTAGAATAACTATGCTTTATAATCCATCACTTTGACTAATTATTGTAATGCTAAATGAAATGAATAAAATAAATAATAAAGTCAGAGATATACAATCATACACTAATAAATACATAAATAAATAAATAAATTAATCAATAAACAATTTAATTAATTAAAGTCAGAGATATAGAATCATCAGTGTACACAAAAAATGTAATAAATTAATAATTTAATAAATTAATAAAGTCAAAGATATAGAATCATCAGTGTACACTAATAAATAAATAAATTAATTAATTAATAATTTAATTAATTAATAAAGTCAGAGCTATAGAATCGTCAGCGTACACTAATAAATAAATACATTAATCAATAAATAAATAATTTAATTAATTAATAAAGTCAGAGATATAGAATCGTCAGCCGACACTAATAAATAAATAATTAAATAAATATTCAAATATTTAATTAAATTCAGAGAGACACAATCATATAGCGTACGCTAGGAAACAAAACACAAAACAAAACAAAACAAAAGAAAACAAAACAAAAAACACAAAACACAAAACACAAAACACAACAAAACAAAACAAAACAAAACAAAACAAAACAAAACAAAACAAAACAAAA
>CAIGQZ010022722.1:1120395-1131014 GCA_903798205.1 Danio tinwini
AATAATAATAATAATAATAATAATAATAATAATAATAATAATAATAATAGAATAAATAGAATAATAGAAAATCTGCAAATTTTTAATTTTAACACTTACACATAGGGTAAAACTCATTCAAAGAGGAGGTTTGAAAGAAATAATCATCATATCAAGGAAAAATAATTCTTCCTAACCAAAGAATTACTGGTTTAAGTGGGTGAAGTCTTGGTTGTGTCATGCATTACCAACTAATTCCTGTTGTTTTCCTAATTCTCTAGTCCCTGTTGCTTCATGATATTGTACAGTAACTATCTGTAACGGGAGAATTGGCTGACTAATTCATCTAACAGACAGAGGCCCCGTTTACACCAATACGCTTTAGTTTTAAAACGGATACGTTTTGCTATGATTATGCCTTCTGTCCACACTATCCCAGAGTTTTCAAGCCCTGAAAACTAAGCGTTTTGGAAACACTAAAAAGGCCGTTTTCATTTTAAAATGCTGCTGCTTTGTGTCAGTGTGGATGGGGGAAAGCGGAGACCACTGAAAACGTAGGCATGGCTGCAGACAATCGCCTATCTGCTTTTTTTCCTCAATATTAAGTGCACAAAGTTCAGTCTTGCAGTCAAATGTGCAGAATCAGTGTACGCAGTTACATTAATTAATATATTAACTTATCTCTGCGCTCAGCCAAATAACATGACCTAAGAACAAGTAATAGATTTAAAAGACCGAAGAGTTGTTAGATAGAGACAAGATTAATCAAATATCACGTTTAACAACTACAGTGAGATGAAAATCCAGCGGAGGATCCTCAATATACTGTGCGACATATGCTCCACTGACCTGGGGAGCTGTGCTCAAAGCACCCGTTGGTTGGAGCTCAGACGTGAGCATACACTGCAGCACATGTCAGAGTGTGTGTGGTCATGTGATGTGCGTTTTCAGCGATATAGTGTGGATGAAGATCTTTTCAAAAGCGCTAGGTGAAACGCCCGTGTTGACGCGGATAATTTTTATTCTAAAACACTGTTTTAAAACTAAAATGTATTAGTGTAAATGGGGCCTAACACTGTTTCTATCTAAAGCCTGAATAACAGTTGGCAAACATTTAATGCCAGAGGCAACCCCTTAACTTGCTTTTTTAAACAGCTTTGGTAAATGATTGAAAGCTCCATTCTGCCATATTATCTACTGTTGCTTATTACGGAGTTTGGCTTTACTTCCGGTCACCACTGTTATTCAGCCGCTGTTGCTTAAAGTCCTCATTCCTTTAACTTGCACCTTCAACAAAGAGCAGCCGTGGCCTCCATGATGCTTAGTTGGTAAGTGAGTTAACAACATGCACTTGAGACATCTTTTTCATCCTCAACACTCCTCTTCCTCTTTCAGATCTAAACGCACAGACGCCTCTCTTTCAGTACAGCCAATAATCAATGCCATTCCAGGTCAACCCTCCACCGAGCCTCTGACCAGACCTCTCGCTTTCATTCCCTGCCGGCTGGGTACAGGAAGGCTCATTAAAAGTTCAGAGTGGCTTACTTGCTGAAGCATTCATCAGCTCTAAATAAACAAGCTCTTTGGAGGGCAGGACAGCTTCTTTGGCTGCAGCGGCTAGACTCTGCAGAGCTTTAATTAAATTGGCAGGCCAAGCAGAGGCAGAGCGGAGGCCACGTAGAGGCCACTGCGCGAGAGCAGGCAATGCGATCTTTGGCCGGCCGAGGCCTTAAGATCTCGCACTCGCCAAAAGAGATTGCAGGAATCTCTCGTTTTCCGTCTCCGTCCATCTCTCGGTGATGAAGGAGGACAGAACTTTAAGTGTACGTCGCTGGTGTGGCAGGTCACTTATTCCCCTCTTCATTAGCGAGAAAATGGACTCTCGTAAACGCTTGTTAAAATCCCTACCTACACTCCCCCGGTTAATGCCAGCCATCCATTTGTGTCCGTTTTAGCCGCCTGACAACGCTTTACGGGAAGATTAATTGTCCTGTGTCAGGCGATGGCCAGCCCCTGTCTCTCTCTCATTTCTTTTCTTCTCGGCCAAAGATGCAATAATGGAGCCCGTCTTTGTCGTAACAGTGTGATTAGTGCCCAAGAAGAAGAAAAAAAAAGGAATTAAAAGGAGGGTGAAAGAATGGGAGAAAAGAAGAGAGGGACAATGGGGGCAAAAAGAAATACTGCCCTTCACAACTTTATACAAATGTAGATTGGGACTTGTGAGTCTAAAACACTTGATGACATGGGGTTATTAATTAATGACAGGGGGAAGAGAAGGTAATGAATCGCCTATTAATATTTCTAGATTTTTTTTTTTTTTTGTCAAACGCCACATTATTTCCCCATTTGTTGAGGGGGATGCTGTGGAGGGGGGGGGGGCGGGGGGGGGTGTGATGGACCCTTGGTGCGTTTCGTCATCTCGGGCCCTCCGGCCATCCCTCTTGCTTATAGAAGTGACAATGTAAGGTGTCTGTCTCACTCCCTGAGCCCAAGATAATGGCTGCTCATTACCTGGCCATTCCCAGACACGGCCGTGCTCCGAAGCGTTGAAACGCAAGCCTCGCACGGCCTTTTCAGAAGCAGGGGAGTTGCCCATGAGAGTTTGATTGAGGACAAAATACCCCTCTTTTATTCTTGTCTGTTTCTCCACTCTTTCTTTCCCAGCCTGATTACTCAGAGGGAAGCCCGACTCGCAGGCAATCCCCTTTTCCAGCATGTCCCCCCGCCATCCCCGAACAAAAAGAAAAAATGAGCGAGAGGGCCACTGATGGAGGAAGGGGGGGGGGGGGGGTGACTGGGTGCTGTCTCATTAAAAGCTGGCGATTGTCTAATTGTCTCAAGCGGACCTCCGAGAGACTAGTATATTATACTCATCGCAATTAACCAAACAAAAGAGTTTAACCGCCCAAGCACTGAGGCCTAGGCAGAGACACGAAAGAGAAGAAGAGGGTATTCCGCCACGGCTGCGAAACCAGGGGAGGGGCCCAATTTGGGTCTTCAGACGGGAGGGGGACACATCCCCGATTGGCCAGATGTCTCAAGAAGCAGGCTACGAGGAGCGGTCGACCCGCAGAGAGAGGGCGGGGGGCCGGTTTTCACTGGGGCTGCGAGCATGTGCTCATTTGCGGCGCACCTTTGTGCCGGACCTGTCTGTTTACAGCTCAGGCATGGGCCTAAACACTCCCAGCCTCCATTCACACTACTCGCCTTTCAGCCCTCACAGAAGCAGCCCCTTAAACCCACTTCACTACCATTTTCCCTCTCTCTCCCATCTCCTTTTTGTCCTCTCTTCCATTACATCAAACGCAGGAACAAAGGGCGCAGAACAGAAACCTCGGCCGCAGAATAGACCCATCACAAATATTAATTTGAAAAGGTGTTGAAGTGCAGAATCTACTTTTATGCACAAGGACAACTTGGGATCTCTTTTTTTCCCCTTGTTCCCCCCACCCTCCCGCTCTCTTCTTCAGCGGGAGGATTCTTTATGAGCTGCAATGAGCTTGGTTTTCAGCTGCAAAAGAAGAGGCAAAGAGGCTGGGAGTGCAATTATCCATCAGCAAAGGCTTCAGATTCAGACGGGCTAAAGACTCCACACTGGCCATTATGAGGGAGGGAGCTGTGAGGCTGCATTCACTTCTGCACATCTATTAAAGAGCAGAGGACAGACACATTCACGCACACACAGTCTCACATACAAACATGCTATATTGGGTATAGATGAAAAGCAAGAAAGACCAAGTTAATGGATAACCAAATGTATGCCCTCATATTCTATCAAAATTTATCAGAGAAGCAAAAACGTGCAGACTATGTTTTTTAAACTACGTTTTCTGACTACATGGGAAAACTGGTGAATATTCACAAGTCAAGTCAAATTTATTTATATAGTGTTTTATGCACTACAGATATAAAGCGGCTATGAGCAAATCAAGTATTAATTAAACACTTAAAGAACAGAAAACCAGTGAAGAATGTAGCACTGTTATGATATTGTGTAAGTTAGTTCAATGGTTCTTTCGCATGCCTTTTTAAAGACTTTATCCTCTAGGGTGACTTTACAGTTAATAATAGCTACAGAAATTCTGAAGTGTTTGGAACGACATTACATGAGTGATGTCAGTAAGACAGAAACACTTTTTAAAAGTAACCTATTGCTTAAAGTGTGGGAATTATACATGTATAGTTATTATTAATGCAATCTGCTGCTAAAGAACAAGGCCAGTGCTGATGAACATGTGAAGTGGATGGAAATGTAAAGGTAATTCAAGGCCCTTTAGGTTGAGGTACTTCAACTCTATCCTCCATCCTAATGATTGATGCGTTACAATACTGTCAAAACTCGATATTCTCAAGGAAAAGAAAAAAAGCTGGTAAGTCAATTCAGTCATTCAATGAAATGTGTATCTTAGTTTAGGCTTCTTTTGCCACCTGTTTGAAAGCATTACAAATGCAACAAAAGTGTTAAAATGGTTAATTGTCTCCAAAAATAGCATTATATCATATTTCCACACCAACAAGTCATTCCAAAGCCATAAGGGAAAACATCAATATGATCTGAGTAGTTTATTCTTAGTTATTAAAGAAGTCGTAATTTATTTTATGATAAAAAGGTTTATTATAGACGTTTATTCACAAATACTGTATATATTAATATTGATCAGAAAACAATGACTGTGTTTACATGGACATCAGCAATCAAATGATTTGCCTTAATATGAATAAGACAATAATATGATTAAGGTGCTTACATGAGTTGCTTTTTGGATGTTCCTTTCATGATGCCGTTTTACATGTTATAACACATAATTTGAAAAATGTCCTTGCGTCACAGCACTATTCACCTTTCCTCCGGAGTTTCATGTAATTTCAGGTGTTTCATTTTTAATTTGTCGACTTTAACTGCAGTTTGGCACTTTTACTTTAATTCAGGAACAGTTCATGCATGCCCCCATGACAAACAAGATATTGGATGCGAGTATGGAGTACTCACATACTCCACGTCTTAATCCAATTTCTATTTTGTTTGATTATGAGCTTAGTCGGATTATTCAACAATTGCTGTTTACATGATAGACTCTCTATCAGAGTATTGTCTTAAACATATTAAAATCTAATTATTGGTGTCCATGTAAACATACTCTATGTTTACAGCATTCAAATTTAGCACGTTTGAGCTCCTGCAATAACTAGGGAAGTTCCCACCCATCAAGCAAGCATGATTGGGTTTCACTTTATGCTTGCTGATCAATGTTTAAGTGTAAAAAGTATATGACAAAAATTAATGACAACAAATGTTTTCCAGGTTTTGGAATTTTAAGTTATACAAAGTTTAACTTCATATTTTATTCAGATTGATTGGTGGAAGTTGATTTGATTCAACTAAAATATTTAAGGCAGCAATATTTGCAGGGCTGCATGATTAATCGAAAAAAGATTGTGATCTCGATTCAACCCTACACAATCTTAATTCAGCTTTTCTACGATTCAGCCAATAATATTTTCAAGGTCAGGAGAGAAGCATAAAAGTCTTCACATTGTTTTATATATGTTGCTCAGCAACATGGATACCTCCAAATGGTGTTAAAAGTGTCACACATACTGTATTTATAAGGTATAATTCACCCAAAAATGTAATTTCTGTCCTAATATAATGATGTTTGTTTACTACCGAGAGGACACACGCGTGGCCACGAATGATGTCTACTTTAGAGAACAGAATCTGCATAGGATGTGAATAACAGGTAATAAAGTTGTAAATAACATTCAGTTTGTTGCACAGACCGATCGTTTGGGAGCTGGCAGGAAGTATGACTTGCATGTATGTTTTTTTTTTTCTTTCTCAAAATGATGGCAGCCATGACATGAGTGTGCTCGGCAGTGAAATGAGAAACCGAAAGTGTGCACATCATTTAAACAATCATATTGCATTTTACAGTTATGATTATGACAAGCATTTGAGATTGTCTAATTGTCTAATTTTTTTTTTCTTTCATAGTGAACACAAAGTGTTGTGCATGCAAATAAATGTTTACTGGGTCAGTATAACTACTCTAGCCTATATAATGTTGAATATAATGCAAGGGGGAATCTGATAATGACAAATGTTTCATTTTACCAGTGAAATAAAATATTCTAATAGTGGTGTTAATAACAAATGGTAAGCATATGTCTCAAACATAATAATTCAACTTTACAATTATGAATAGTCGTATTCTGATTTAATCACTTTTCTGTGTATTAATGAACAGGGAAAATGTAATGTCTATTCAAGTCCACCATTCCAAGTCTATACAAAATGTAGCATTTTAACTATTGGAGGCCTACAAATAGGCCTAATATTATTATTGTTGTTTTACCATATGTTTGAGATTAACATTAATAATAGGCTACTTAATTTAAGCAAACAAAAAATCATGATTCTCATTTTAGCTAGAATCGTGCGTCTCTACTTTGCATGTTTAAATAGTTTACAATATAAAAAAATCATGTCTCTTAAGATGTGGAATGAACCACTATCTTTGATCCATTTACAAGATTTAAAATAAACAAATACAATATTTAACAAAAACATGTTACACAGATAAACAAATATCTTTTGAATTTGAAATAAGTGTGAGTAAATAATGAGCCAACCCTTTTACATTTTTCTGCTGAGGAACTAACTGAATGAATCTGAAAACAAAAACATAAACATTTCCCAACCCATGTCAACAAAATGACCGATATTAATTAGTTCTCAGATCGCCCTCCTGTATGATGAATAAAAAAATAGCAATAAAACTGGCTAATTTTCGTATCATCTAGATTATACTCTCTAATGCTGTAAATGTGGAGTGTGTGGGGCTACAGATTTGTGATGGAAAACAGAACTGCCACAGCTAAGATCAAACCATCGCTCAGCATGTTAGCGGCCCCAATGGCTGGGGCCCCTCCACAGGACCCAACCTCTAAGCACTGATCTCTGGGACACGACAAAACAGCCAGCAGGGATCTCCATCTTATTCAAAGCATTAACCATCCCTCTATCCCTCCCTCTCTTCTTTTCAAACACATATACACATACAATTACTGGTAATCTGCTTAGTCCGGTAGACCGGGGTGGGTTTGCTAACATTTGCGGCAAACAGTTCTTTTTTTTTTTTTTTTTATGAGAAGAGAAACGAAAAGAAGAAAAGGCAGTTGAGGTCTCCAGGTGTCCTGTAATAGTCTGAATTGGTTATTATTTGCCTCAGCCGCACGCTAAGACTTAAATATTTCACACACTATTTTTGTTTCGGTGTCCAGAGAGGCTGAAATAAGAAGAGAGGAAGCACCGAAAGCAAAACTATCACTGCCTTCAGGATTCATCAAACAGCAGAATGATGTGAGAGACAATGAAGAAATGAAATATACCTTTTTTTTTTTCTTTTAAAAGCTCATTCAACCTCTCATTTCAGTGGCTACACATTACAAGTCTTGATTCTGTCTCAATTCTATATATACAACTTTTTTTTATCCCACAGAAAGAATGATATTGCTAGGGCAATCCATACTCTCGGTCTTGTACAGTAGTGTCCAGCTATATTCCTTTCCCAACATGCAATAAAAATGTTGTGGGAGGTAAGATCTTTAAATGTATTTCCAACAAGTAAAACCTGTAATAATATGAAATGTAAAATAACCTTTACTATTATTACTTCTTATTTAAAATGCTATTTAGTATTTCTTCGTAGACAATTAAACTTTACTGAACGTGACTTGATATCACCTTTTTGGAAGAACACTAAATACTGTACGGTATAACTGTAGGTTAACTATTTTTATATAGATCTGTAGAGCTGCGCATCGATGGAATTGCTCCTCAGTGTTTGGACTCTCAGTAGTGATTATTAAACCACACTGAACTGAGCTAAACTAAACTGAACTTAAACACTGAAAACTGAACTGACACTTTTCAATTCACTATAAACTTCCATGTGAAGCTGCTTTGACACAATCTACATTGTATAAGCGCTATACAAATAAAGATGAATTGAATTGAATTGAATATTGCCCATACCAGTATTCATATACAATTCTTATTTTAATTAATATTTATTTATTTATTTATTTATATATACATACACACATTTTTCCCAACCCGGGCAGCATGGTGGTGCAGTGGGTAGCACAATCGCCTCACAGCAAGAAGGTCGCTGGTTCGAGCCCTGGCTAGGTCAGTTGGCATTTCAGTGTTTGCATGTTCTCCCTGTGTTTGTGTGGGTTTCCTCCGGGTGATCCGGTTTCCCCATCATCCAAAGACATACAGTATAGGTGAATTGAACAAGCTAAAATTGGCTGTAGTGTATGTGAGTGTGTGCAAGTGTGTGTGAGTGTTGGGTTGCGGATGGAAGAGCATAAAATGTGCTGGATAAGTTGGCGGTTCATTCCACAGTGGCGACCCCTGATTAATAAATGGACTAAGCCGAAAAGAAAATGAATGAATGAATGTTTCCCAACCCTGTTCCTGGAGGCACACCAACAGTACATATTTTGGATGTCTCCCTTATCTGCCCCATTTTTTCAAGTTTTGGAGTCTCTCCTAATGTTCTGATAAGTTGATTCAGGTGTGTTAGGGAGAGGTTGAAAATGTGTACCGTTGGTGTGCCTTCAAGAACAGGGTTGGGAAACACTGCCCTACACACAACTCTAACTGTTATGATTTTGACTGTAAAGTAATAAATGTACAAGATTTGTAAAGCTGCCTTGGGACGATACTTATAGTGAAAAGCACTATAAAAATACACTTGAATTTAATTTATCTCTGTGATTGTTAATGGCAGTCTGTTCAGTGTCATATGATCTACTTATTATATGAAAATAACAGCCCATATTGCAACTTAAACAATAATAGAGAAACCAATTGGTTGGAATTACTTGAAGAACAACCTTTTGTTTACTTTAGAGTGATGATAAAAACACCAGTGAAAAGGCAATTCAAACTGATCCTTTTGTCATTACACAATGTGACACTTTAAAAAATATAAGTGTAATGCATATAATAAAAAGTGGTATAATGCATTGGTGTTGATTCTAGTTATCTTAGTAAAGTTGTTGTTACTGGTATGAATTGGCCCTATACTGTATATCACTTTTAATGTGACTACTGTTTAGGGTGTATAAACTGTGGGTGGAATTTGCTTCACATAACCTGTTGAACCTTTTCAAGGCGGGAGCGGGAGCCTTTTGATTTGTTACATCATTTCTGGTATCCTTGCATGTATTGTGGAAATGTATGATTTAGTAGTTTTAAACAGGCAAGGCAGGGTTGATATATCTAATGAAATGTACCACAATGTTAGTAAGTGGCTTTATCACACTAAAACCATAATAGTATCTCTCGAAATTTAGGTTTGTGTGTCTATATGAACATACATTCAGTGATTACGTTCTTGCCCAAAGACTAGGAAACTAAAGCTGTGCTGCTGTTAAGGGTTACTGTTTATTTATATAGCACTCAGAACAATGGATAGTTTTTAATTAAGCAGAATTAAAGCATTAAACATGGAAAAAAACACTCAGGGACCTTTGATTTTTAAGAAATGAGGCAAGTTTGTACAATTTCATAGTTAAAGCATCTTCCTGCAAAGATATATATAATTCTATAACAATGAATTGGATTTGTTTTACACTTCCAAATTTAGCACTTAATGTGTATTTGGTTGGGGTTTTATAAGCTTTTAATTGAAGCTACACAAAAATGAACCTAATTAAATTCAGGAAAACTTTTCCACACAATTGAAGTAAAGAATTCAAATTAATATTTAATAATTAATAATAATATAATTAATAGAACATTTCTAATTAAAATAAAGTTATTTCATCTTACTTAAATTATGGTATTTCAACGTAGTTCACGAACCCCCAAGCAAAATTAATTTTGAACCAATTATGTCAAATCACTTTTATTTGAATTACCATAATTTTCTGTTATTTAATACAGTTCAAGCTGCTACTGTTTTATTAATGTCTACAGTTGACTGAGACTGATCTCAGAACCGGCATTAGCACAGTTGTGGCTCACAGAGCGAAGTAACAAACATATATATATTTTTTTATGAAACTGCCAACTCCCAAGGTATGAGTGCTCTTCTTCTGCAAGGTGCTAAACTCTAAACCTTACATGAAACTTTTCTAAATCTTTGAACAAGTAATCTCGTCTAACAAGTCTATTTCTTAACTTAAAACACAAAATATTACAAAATGTCCCCCTCTTAATACAATCTAATGCAAGGCATGCAGGAAACTACATACACTCAGAAAAAAGTATGTTCGCTATTTGTTCAAACTACTTATTTAAAATGAGCTGAAACACAATTCTTGAGGTTTTTAGGGGGACAACTTAATTGTTTTATTTTCAATCAACTTAAATTTGTAAAAATCATGTTAATTTGATTGATTTGTTTTGGGACTACATGAAGGAATTATGTGGAGCCCAGCATTTTTTACTATGCATCCACTATTCATTCATGTTGCCCCAACACAAAACAATTACATTAAGCTGACTTAATGTTTTACAAATTTAAGTTGATTGAACATAAAACAAATACATTGTCCAAAGAAAATACAAGAATTGTGGTGTTTAAGCTCATTTTAAAGTAGTAGTTTGAACAATATATATA
>CAIGQZ010022722.1:1149283-1160173 GCA_903798205.1 Danio tinwini
GAATAAAAAAAGTGTAAAAATCATAGTTAATTGAGTCTTTTTACATTCAAATTTTGCCATGGGTCTCCTGTGAGGGTTAGGATGGGGTAGGACCACGTAATAAGCACAATAAGCTGACACACACACACACACTCAGAAAACTGAATAGAAATACAATAAAAAATGAGTCAGTACGTCAATATTAATTTACTATCTACGGCGAGCTTTTTTTGATGTGACATATCCAATAAAACAAGACTTTGACAATCCACCTTGAGGCACTGATGGGAGACTGTAATGAGTTAACTTGAGTAAACAAATTCCTCGATTCCTCTCAGTCATACTCTTGCCATTTTCAGTTTGGCTAAAACAACAAAACCAGCTGTGGCTGCATGGCTGGTAGAAAAATGTCTCTCAGAGGAATAAAAAAAAAAGAGAGAGAAATATATAGGCTCGCACATTGAATTCAGGCTAGTTTGCCAAGCTCCTGTCAGATGGGCTTCCAGCAAACCGCAATAACACAGCTTAGAAAAACTCAACACAATTTCGTGCTGTGAGAGGTTTTTCCAATTGACTGTGGGGCCACCTAGATTGTGCGAATACACTTATTTGACAAGACACACAAAAATACAGAGACAAAGGAAGGGAATGTTGTAATGAATTTGAGAGTGCCGCCGAGTAACAGGGAAAAGGGAAAGCGAGCAGCAAGAGTACAGTAGCTAAAACAAACACAGCATGATGGCAGGCAGGAAGCCGAGGACTAGCAGAGATTGGCCCGCTTGTCAGTACAGTAGAGCAAATCGACAGAACACACTGAAGGAATTGCACTGAGGGAGGCACTGGAGAGCGAGCCCCACATCTCTCCATGTCAGGTTATCCCAGGGATCTCCTACATTGATGGACACCAAATGCCTTTAGCAGAGACAGCCTCAGTGAGCTCCCCTACTGTTCTTGGAGGAACTATGTGACTGATAGGCAGACCAGGGCGCCCATATCTGCAAGTGTCAAAAGTGAGGGCGAGGAAGGAAAAAGAGGAACCTGGATGATCAAGTCAGAGAAGACCTGATGGAAGGTGCCATGCACTCTTAATGGCCAGAAGGTGTCAAGTTTTGCTGTCGAACGGAAGACCCTGGCGAGTGGGATGGTTGCCAAACTGAGAGGCTGATTACCAGCAGGTCAAAAATTTGAGTGAATTGTGGCAGGGAAATGGAGAGGGGGGGAAAGTTACAGAAAAGTTCTGGCTTAAAATAACAGAACGACCACTTTAATTATTTGGGAGAAAACGCAAATATTTTAGTAACCTAGCAAGTTCCTTAAAGAGAGAAATGAGGAAAGAAATAGTTAGTATGGGTTAAATAAAAGATCACATTCCTTCGGTCTGCCATGCCATCCCAAGGGGAGCAACTTTGAAAAAGGGCTGAAGTTAATCATCTCCCAAGGACAGACTATGATCCCTGTCAGATCATTCCCCGGTCTGCTATGACCCTCACCCCATCTCCGCACATACCTAGAAGCACACAAGCAATCGCACAAACACACACTTCGCTAGAACATCTAGCATGCCCTTCACAACCAACTCTAATTTTCTCAGCTCCAAACGTACCATCCCCATGCCTGTAAGGTAAACGACTCTTCCAATTAAAGCTGGTTAATGTAAGTGCCCATCATGCCACTGGCTGCAATGGCAGACTTCATTTGAGAAATCCAAGATTTTTTTTTTTTTTACCTTAAGCCTGGAGCAATGGGCAGCCAAATGGAACAGCACTTAGCCCTCAACCCAGATGAGGAAAATGAACTTATCGTGTCAAAATGGAAATAAAAACTCTTACAATAGATGCAACAGCACTAACTGATGGCAATCATATCAACAGTATCATCCATTTTATATTACACGAGAACACTTGTTATTCAAGTCTGTGACTCCAAAGACCTTGACAGGTACAGTCAAGCACAATGACTAAGCAAGCTTCGAAATGACTCGTTCTCTTGTTTTTCCTGAAAGAAAAGATGACTTTGAGATCAACAGCACAAAGTGGCCCTTAAAAGGTGGAGAGTTTAGAATTGAGTTGTGCACCATTCGCCATTGAACTGAATGTCTGAACTCCATTCATTCATTTTCTTTTCGGCTTAGTCCCTTTATTAATCCGGGGTCGCCACAGCAGAATGAACCGCCAACTTTTATCCAGCATGATTTATCCAGAACAATTATCCAGCACGATTTTACGCAGCGGATGCCCTTCCAGCCGCAACCCATCTCTGGGAAGAATCCACACACACTCATTCACACTCATACACTACGGACAATTTAGCCTACCCAATTCACCTATAGCGCATGTCTTTGGACTGTGGGGGAAACCGGAGCACCCAGAGGAAACCCACGTGAACGCAGGGAGAACATGCAAACTCCACACAGAAACACCAACTGACCCAGCTGAGGCTTGAACCAGCGACCTTCTTGCTGTAAGACGACAGCACTACCTGCGCCACAGCGTCGCCCCTGTCTGAACTCCAAACACACTCAAATTAGAATGTTAGAAGTTTAAATTAGGAATTATACATAAGGTGAAACTATTCAATACATCAAAAATTATAGACCATTTTGAGGGATGTAAACAAAAACAATGGTCCCAACGTATTTCCTGTTTACATTTTTAATTTCCATAGCTTCCGAGAATCTAAAAAGAGCCACATATTGAAGAATAATGTTATGATAGCTGTTTTAACATTAAGTTATGATTAAATTGCCTCTTGTTACAGGCATGAAATAGTTTAATAACAAGCAGCAAATTTTTATGGGCGTACTCACATTAGGTACAGTTGCCTTGAACCGTACAGAAGCGCAAATGTTCCCCCTCCCCTCTCCCTGCACTCACATTGCATTTTTTTTTTCATTCACAGAATAGTTAGTTCTCTGACTACAATTATGTTTAAATTTCAGAGAATTATTTAAAGTGAAGAACTATTTCAATAAAAAATCATTAGTCACAAGAGTTGAAAAAGTACAAGATCAGACGGCAAATTCCTGGGAGAGAAAAGAGGAGGAAAAACATCATCCAACAATTGAAGGTGATAAAGTAGAAATCTCTTCCACAAGGTAATAGACAGTGCTGGAGCATGACCCAGAAAGCCAATTCACGCACACCAAGTGCTAAAGTCACATGGTCTCAATCATTTTCTGCTGTGAATAAAGTGCTGTGCTATGTAAATCTTTCAGTCTATGCAGCCAGAAACTAATTAAGCCATTTGAAATAACATTGCAGGTATGTGTGTGCAATCTAGCCAAGCACTGCTGATGAGCTCTTCTAGGCCCCAGGCCAACTTAAAAAATGTAAAAGAAAAAGAAGCTGCCAAATTCTAGTTAAAAAAACAGAAGCCTAAAGAGACTATGTATCCTTTCTTCAACAACGGTAAATGTTACGCATTCTCTCTGAACTCAAAACTCTTTAACCTATCTTCAACCCACTCCAAGCTGAAATACAGGTGAGTATTAGAGGAAAGTGTTTGTGTAGCTGCATGAAGGTTCACCGACTCCTGCGCAAAACAAGTTGCCCATTACAGGAGAAACTCAGAAGCTTAAAAGCTTGATGAAAGACCATAAGGCAGACAAAGACAAACCTTAAAGAAAACCTACCAAAGCTCAGGGCGTTACTGTTGATTATATGTGGGATGAATGCATGTTTCAATGTTTAGGGAGAACATTGCTCATTTTCTCATCTTCCAGAACCACAAAGCCATGCAGAGCAGCACTGCAGGGGCTTCACACCGCTTGCTGCTATCTTGGGAATTAGAATGAACTATTTGCAGCCCAGGGTGGAAGAGCACAGAACCATCCTTCCTCTGCCCTGTTGTGTTTTCAGCTGAAAGAAGCCCAGCTTGCTGATTGTTTCCATGTTCATATACAATTGTTCCCACGGTAGCCTCCAGCTCAGTTTCTTCACTGCAGAAAACAAACTGATATTCTGGTAACCCAAAGGTGTCCACAAATGGATCCTTGAAAATCAATCTGGCAAGAGTCATGACCACAAGCTGAATAACGGGGAAAAAAAATCGACACAAACGAGCCCTTAGGAAACTTTAAGTGGACTCGAATGCTAACCAAGCTATCTACGACCTCACAATGCAAGAGAAAATTTCAAGGTCATGCAATAAGTGGGATAATGTACAGGCAAAGTGTCATTATTGCAAAATACTCTAAACCTCTTTAAGGTGGAATAAAACTCATCATTTTCTGACCAGGGTTCGGATCCATTTAGGTCACAACATTTTGTTATAATGACCTAGACTTTGCATTATCCCTTACATATAATATGTTCCCATGGAAACAGTTTGATAACACAAAGGGCTCTATCAGTTTCCTATCAGTTCGGTGTAACCCTTCACACCTTGGATGACTAAAGCCCTATGCAGATGATTTTTTATTTTTTTTTGTCAGTTAGGACAGTCTGTGTCAAATCCTGAAATTTTGTCTAGATAAAATCTTGCCATGCTGAAGGTACCAAATATCCCAGATTACATGTTACTTCACAATCAATCACATGACATATATAATGCACATTGTCATCAAAAAGCCAAATAAATGATAAATGTCTCTGTAATTGTCTAATTTATTAGTTTACATTGTAATTTCAGTACTCACTCACCAGCAGCGTTGGACAACAAAGCATTACTAGTAATATGTTACTGTTACAGCATTACTTTTGATTGTAACTAATACTGTAACGCATTACTTTTAAAATATAGTAACTCCATTATCAGTATGATGTGTTTGCCCGTTACATGATAAGTTAATTAATTTTGGCTGCAGTCTAGCCATCTTTCTGTTTACAGCGGCAACGCATTGCGGGATTGATGGATGCCAACCAGGTGCCAGACTGGACAAAAGTCAAGCGAAGGCAGAGAGACCGAATGCATGTGAGGTACACCAAGTGTGCGCAGGAGAGAGACCGGGTGAGCGCAAAAGAGACCAAGTGTGTTCACAAGAGAGACCGAATGCACGCGAGGTAGGCCGAGTTAAGAGAGCGCTAGAGAGACAAAGAGACTATTAACGTTACTATTATTTACTATTACTAATACTACCATGTTTGTGGTTTCATATAAATAAGCACACATTTGTCATCTAAATAACAAAATTGGTTAGTTTAGTAGGCACAGTGACAAATCTGTTATATTTCATTATTTAAATGTAGTGTTGTATAGTGAAGCATCACAGATATGGCATAAGTTGTACATTATGACAAACTACACTATGTTGTGCTGAAATTAAAATGTAATCTTAATGGGGCTTAATTCTTAGTGGGCTAACTGTGCGCAGAGTCCACTGTGTTTATGTGTGTGTCCCTGAAGTGGGTCACACTTGGAGACAAAAGAAATGCACTGCTCCCCTTTCTGTTGGTGATGACTGAGTCTCTGGCACCGTCACACTCACAGAAGGAGGTTGAGGGCTTGACTGAGAGCAATTGGACCTTTCTAGGTCAGATCCCATGACATTGCTCAGCTGGCAAAAAAAACATAACAGAGGATAAATAAACCAGTAGTGTCAAGGGAATGGAGCTACCTGCAGCCTCTTCATGACACCATGGGGCAACACACCTTTGCATCTGAACTTAAAAGTTGCTCTGATTTTATTTGTGTTCTGTTCATTTTTTTATTCTTTCATTTTTACCCAGATTTAACAACCCCTCCATTGTATTATTTTTTGAAAATTCTCTTCTGTTGAGGAAGATCAGCCTATGGACTTCAAAGAGTGAGATGTGCCAGCACAGAGGATGGAAGCAGGGGAAAAAGAAAGGAAGGAAGACAGCAAGAGAAAGAGAGGGAGGGAAAAGATAGAGAGAAAGAGGTTGGAACTGGGTCACAGGCTCTGCAGTTGACTCGTATTGGCCAGACTATGGGAGCTCTCTCTCTCTCTTGTTTCACTAAAACTAAGCGCAGGGCACAGAGGCATGGGTGGCCACTTCCAGGTTCGCACATCATTCTGTAAGTTCAATTTAATTGCTAGAACTAATCAAGTGAATTTTCTATTGGTAACAAGGCTCTCTTAATAAAGAGAAATAAATGTTCAGCAGCAGCCAGCTATTTTAACTCCACTTCACAGCATGCAGGGATAACTCGGGACCTCGGCTAATAAAAGGGCACGGTGTAGATAGGCAAACACTGGGCATGATGTAAATGCTAATCCAGTGCGCACTTCAAGTGAGTCATTGACCCAATTCAGAAAAACTGTAGACACAGGTTTAGCGAGTGCCTTTGATGCATAACCTAGGTGATGCACCTTGTCCTTCCATGTTTACACAGAGAGCAAAATAGGTTGCAAGGATAGATCCTGAGATGCTTAAGAAAAATGCAATATACTATATGCACTGAGATGAGGGCAGTTGTAGTTCATTGTACTGAGAAGTGTTGCAAAGTCCTGGGAGAAAACTGAAAGGTCAGCAGTAAGCACAAACACTTAAAAAGGCGATGCAAATTTGCACAATACGGGAAGAAAAGGTAATGGAAAATAAGGGTTGAGGCACTGAAAAGCATTCTCTTGACTCTAAAAGCTGGTAAAGCAGAAAGAAAAACTAAACAAACATAAAACAGCCCCAAAAGAACACAACAGTATTTGGGCTCAAAGGGTGTGAAGGGAGAGCAAGGTCAGCAAGTAGAAAAGGCTGCAGGGGCAATTTGTCAGTACACGTTGTAGAACATGACTCTGTGACTACTCAACTTCAGTGTAAACACAAGTCGGTTAAAAGGGAGACTAGACGAGGGGTTTCAAACTTGAATCACTGCCAGCGAAGGACAAACAAAGTGCAGGATCATTTCTCTGGCCCTCCATGCACACAGGCGGCATGCAAGGACGCTGAATGTTTATCAGACTTGTAAGTTATCGCCAGTTCTCTGCTGGAGCAGCTCAATAACATCAAAAGCAAGGCCAGACGCTATCATGGCCACTCGCTCTCCACCACAATGACCCTCGATAAAGTCGGCACTGGTCCTCTCAGCCCCCTGCCGCCCAACACAACACAAGCACACAGAGGCATGGCTACACACATGCATACTGATAACAGACTCCAGTCGCTGTGGCATAGGGTGGGTGGAGGGGGGGTTGGGAAGTTACATCTCTCCTTCTTCCAGTGCTTTCGAGAGAGAGACAGGGTTGTTGCACTTCAAGGACCACCGGTGCAGCTTTCTCGCAACAACAAAACAGTGCGATAGCATCTTCTCAGCCTCAGGAAGCTCTTCTCCCCTTCACTGGCTCAGCTGATGACATGCCTGTGTTGATTTCCAAACGTGGGATTGAGGGGTTGCCGTTCCGATGACTGACTACCTCGGGAGGAAGAGGGTGACAGCACATGACAGCGTACGGTGCGCCTCGTAACCAAAAAACTTGACATAAGCGCAAACAAGTCAGCAGAGCTCACCAGAGTCCTGAGAGGGATAAGGGATACACTGTCAGCATATGCATGGGTAATGACACATAGCACTATGATGATGACATGGACGACTACAGACTCTGGTGCTCTTGTCAGGTTTAAATAACAGTGGAGAATAAGACAGAGCTACGTGAGCTTATAGGAAACACAGTGTATGCCAACACAAAGAAAGAATGATGACATGTTTATGTGCACCCCGACACAATATAGACCTGATGACCCAGGGTTGGCACCAGATGAGGCAAAAGTCACAATAGTCGAGTGACAAACAACATCGTAGTTTCACATTAGAGACTCCACCCTGTTAAAAGTGACAATTACCCAAAAATGACGACTCTTTCAATTATTTTCTAAAGATGTCACGTCGTGGACTACCACTGTTGGTGCAAAAACATCTGATGTAAATGAATATGAATAACATATGAGCAATTAGATGCACACTTAATAAGAATCCCATTGCTTCAGAAAAAAATGCATGTCTATGTATGTGTATTTCATATTTTAGATTATTTTTACATTCAAAGTGATGGTTCATTTTTTGAAGATTTATGTTTTTGTCTATATTCCATACTACATCAAACAATGACTACACGTTGACATCAGTAACCAAATGAATTGCCTTAATCTAAATAAGACAATAATATGATTAAGGTGTTTACATAAGTTGCTTTTTGAATGTTTCTTTCATGATGCTGTTTTACATGTTATAACACAATTCGATTAACGTCACTGCTTCACTGCATTATCCGTCTTTCCTCCGGAGTTTCATGTAATTTTGATTGTTTCATTTTTAATTTCTTGGCTTTAACTGCAGTTTGGCACTATCATTCAGGAACATTTCATACATGTGACAGATGAGATATTGGATGTAAGTATGAACTGATGGAAGAGTGATGTGTTAATGGAGTTTGATACTGCATGCCGTATGGGGAAAAACACTCTTCATTTCGTAATGCAGGTGTCTGTGGTCCTTCAATGACTCGGTAGGTGCAGAGAATAGTGTCAAACAGCTGTGTTTGTATAGACTATCCTTTCAAAAAATGTGGTAAAACTCCTATATGACAGTAATAGTTTGATTGCTGTGTTTACATGTCTGTACTGCACTTAAATCGGCATTCTCCACATGTCTTAATTCAATTTCTGTTTAGTCCGATTGTGACCTTAGTCTGATTAAATTAATCAGAAATTGCTGTTTACATGGTAGACTCTTAATCAGAGTATTGTCTTAACCATATTAAAATCAGATTATTGGTGTCCATGTAAACATACTCAATATCACTTCCTTTTTTTTTTTGAGACCTACGAAAGGCTAAGTTTATAATCGCACACTAATATACACACTATGCGGTGTCAAAATGAATTGACTCTATGCAGAATAGAAAAGGTCAATTCAGTATTGGTTTATTCAATTTAATTCATGTATATTTCTATAGTGCTTTTACTATGTAGATTGTGTCAAAGCAGCTTAACATAGAAGATCAGTCCAGTTTTCTGAGTTGACGTTCAGTTCAGTTCAGTTCAGTGTTGTTATATTTTCACTGCTGAAAGTCCAAACACTGAAGAGCAAATCTATTGATGCGCAGCTCTACAAGTCCCAAGTGTTAGTGACAGACCATAACTCGTTATGATGTACTTACGGTTTTGACATCCTTTGTCACAGCAGCATGCAAGTAACATACTTTGGTGAGAGATGCAAGATACTTGTTCAAGTAGCATACTATAGTGAAGAAGGCAAGATACATACGCGAGTAGCATAATATGGTGAAAAAAGTGAGACGTGCCTCTAAGTAAAATACTGTACTACTTCAAGGGAGGCAAAATGAATGCACAAATAGCACATTATGAAGATGGATCTGAGACACCTGAGATGCATACTATGGTGAGGGACAAGATGTGCCTGTGTCTATAACAAAGGAGGTGAGACGTGTGCGAGTGGCATATTATGGCGAGGCATGCGAGACGCACATGTGAGAAGCTGGGACAGTCTTTTACTCACCCTGAAGGTAGAGTAGAACCCAGAATCAACTATGTCATTGGTAAGGACAAACTGCAAAAAGATCTAGGTCTCCGACTCACTGATCATCTTAAAGGGCACCTATTTTACCCCTTTTTCAAGATTTAAGACAAGTTTTTAGTGTCTCCAGAATGTGTCTGTAAAGTTTCAGCTCAAAACAGATTATTTATTAGACCTTTTTAGAATGTTGTAATTTTCTGCTTTGAACACAATGTAGCTGTTTTTGATGCCTGCGCATTAATGCTAGTTCTCCCCGCCCCGTTCCCACATGCCTGTCAGAATGTGTATAAGATAAGCAGCATAGTGACAGACATGAGGGAAGCAGATCTGACATAATGTTTGTAAGAAATGCTACAGTAAGAACTTTTCCAATATTGATTTGATGTATGTGTTGTGGAGTTAATTTAAACCTTTCTGCAATGATTCGTCACACACAATGACACAATTGTACTGACATGCGGCTGTGCTGATAAAGACGGTAAAATCGCTGTCATTCATTAACATGCACTGTTTTAAAAAGTTTTTAAACTTGTAAAACTCATTCTTGATCACATTTGATGATGATTGATGATCACATAGAGCTGAACAGATCTTTCGATCCCTTATTTTCTGCACGACCTGTCTTGTTGATATGATTATACACATTACTATTAAGACATGTTAATACGCGCCTGTCAATCAATTCGTTGAGCGGGGAAACCGCACTCCTACGTCACATTGCGGTTGGCCTCAAAATGGGAGGGATTTGGATCCTATTTTAACATCAGGAAATTAAAAAATAAAGAGACATTGAATTGAACAAATTGATAACATAATTGTAATCAAACGAAATTGTGAGAGACAGGTTTACAGACCCAAGACACAATCAATAAACACAACTATAAAACCACAGAACCCAAAGCACCTCGCCCGCTAAATAAAACGGCTACAACTCTCTAAATACAGCAACTAACATCTTTCAAGAATTTTCCGAGATCTCCAATCTCCCAGTTCTCCAGCACACACCTTTGCAAACTTCTCACCAACTCTTTGCCAGTCACACATAAAAACACACACCCACGACCACCGTCACCACTAACTCCTGTTCATACACACAAACTTTTGAGCAAATACTCATGAGCTCTCTCTCTCTCTCACACACACACACACACACACACACACAAACAAACAGGCGAAGGGGGAGCTTGAGGCAGTGAGGCACCTGGCAGTGGGAGGTGATTGAAAAGGCACTAGAAAGGTGTCAGTGCATCACTATAATTAGCCCTGTTGATCCTGCAGAAATCCAGGCCCAGGGTGCTGTTGGTGACACACACACACATATTCCCTGGGCGGAGTGAGAACTTGTGTGTGTGTGTATATACAGTTGACAGGAGGTGGCTTTGGGCCTCACACTGGTGGAAATGTGTCTACACAGACACACACACACACACACACACACACACACACACACACACACACACACACACACACACACACACA
>CAIGQZ010022722.1:1165144-1177000 GCA_903798205.1 Danio tinwini
CACACACACACACACACACACACACACACACACACACACACACACACAGGCACTCACACACGCACATACTGATTTGTTTCAGAAGCTTGCTTTTTTCCCAGGTCTCAGGAGCTCATTCACAGGTGGTGGTAATAGACCTGAATATTTCCTGACAAAAGCCTCTCTTTCTGTGAGCGTCTGTCTGACAGGTGTGTGTTAGCAGAAAAGGAGGTCAGTGGTGAAGTCACTAGATTTAACGTTTGCTTTTTTTATAATTCTCACATCTATTTGAACAGAGATTAAAATATATTTAGGAGGAGACACTATTATATTAATTATATGGGCAAATATATATATATATATATATTTGCAAGTTTTTTTTTTCTACAGTACATAGCAAAAACATTGTTGCATTAATGGACATGTTAACTTCTGTCCCAGTCGATAGAAGGCAACATTGACTATTTGCTTAAAGGTTTCTAAAGCATAAAATACCATAATATGTTTGCAGATATTTAAGAAACATGCTAAGTGAACATTCTTGTTTATCTGAAAAAAAGTCAGATATTCTACTTTGAAAATGTGCATTACATGCCGAAACGACTGTCTTTGTTTTGGTCATTTAACCCACCCAATGCCAGTTTAGCTTAATATATTTTAGCACCCTGGGTTGCCTTGGTGGAAAACATCATATTTGATTCATTTAGTCAGGAAGGCTTTTAAAGTATGCATTCGAGACTAAAATGCAACCTCTGGTGGACAATAGCAGCCTCAGAAATGAGATGCAGATTTAGAGTTCCACATGAGGTGGTAAACATTAGGTGAGTAGGTTACATTGTAACCTTGTGTCCTAACACACGCTGTGTGATGAGAGCAGTAATTAGCAATTTGGCTTCACAATTAGCAAACACAACAGAAAATTAAATTTTAAAATAAAATTAAATTTTAAAATAAAAAAAGCAATTAAGAACCTCAGAAAAGTGCAATTACTGCACTCTAACGTAATGGTGAGGTTTATAATCTAACTATTACAAATTAAACTACTTTAACATCATTAAATGTACATGCTCAATCACTAATATGAGTTACCTTGCACTCAGTCACCATTCTAAAGTTCCATTTTATATGGTTTATTCAATTTTCAAGATCTGAGGTGAACTATCTGCTGCTGCTTTCAGTATATGGCAATAAATGTCATGTAAAATGGCATTTAAACTCCCATTATTAGCATTTAACACTGAATAAAGCACATGAGTACCTGAGGTACTTGTTAGTTTATTTTGCTGTCTGCAAGAAATAGAAGCCTTTCTAAAAATATAAATTTCAGGTGTTGGTTAGAACAAAAACTCATTTTAATATGGAAAATATTCCTTCTATCTAGTGTCATTGATTTTTATTCAGAACACGACTTAAATCAGCCTTTAGGCTAGATAGTTAGGCACACTTCTGTTGATGGCAATAATCTGGCAACCTGCACTTATGTTTTAACTAGGCGTGCAATACCTAGTTCAACCATTGGGTGTCAAACTTACATTCTGCACCCTTAAGTATTTTCCCCCTTTTTTAACAATAAAGATTTTTTAGGAAAATAAATAAATAAATAAATAAATAAATAAATAAATAAATATAACCAAGCCAAAATGTTTAAACTGAAAGGTTGCGTTTCTTATTTTTTACGAGGTACCTAAATAAAGCATTATTCATAATTCAGTAATTAAATTTATTCTTCAATCACGAAGTGTGCTCATTTTTGGGATTGTTTTAAAACTTCCGATTCAGCTGCCTATGAAAGAATTGACTATGAATAATAAATGGCAGAAAACGGTCAAACTACTTGCTCTACAAACAAGTGTTTGCATGACTATACAGACAAAGCAGAATCGTATAACAAGAAAATATCAGTTTGCAACATCAAGCAGCGTAACAAGCTGTTTTTTTATGTCTAAACATTTTTTGAAATAAATGAGACCGGAAGTCTCGAGCCAAAATGATTCAAATGGCTGCGCCCGCTCATACGCAAAGAATAAAGTGAATAAGCCATTCTTCATATTTGCTTATTAGTTATCGTAATCAGGGCTTGACATTCACACCCGGCAACCTGACAAAGGCGGGTAGATTTCAGCTCTGACAGCCACTCCCACTAGCCACTTTGGCTGGTTGGAAATATTTTTTTAAAATTGGAGTTTTCTTGAAAGCAGGGTTCAACAATAAGGAAGATTCAGGATTTAAAAAAAAAAAAAAGAATATGTTTACATGTGCCCACATAATTAATTTGTAATCCGATTGATGGTTCAAATCAGATTCAAGAAATGTTTTAAAAATATGTTTACATACACCCAAATAATCATTTAGTAATCTGATTGACGGTTCAATCCGATTAAAAAACGTTTTAAAAGTACGTTTACATACACCCAAATAACCAGTTTATAATCTGGTTGATGGTTCAATCGGATTCCAAAACGTTTAAAAAATAAATTTACGTACACCCAAATAATTAGTTTATGATGCCAAAACACAAAGTGATTTGTTAAATAAAATGATAATATAGATCAAATAAAAGGGAAATACTCAAAGTTTCGAATGATTATGATGATAAAAAAAGAAAAAAAATCTAAGAGTAGCCTATGGTAAACAGTTTTCACCGTTAAGGACAAAAGCATATTTTACGAGAGTCAGTTTCACTTTAAAATATTAATATAGGCTAAAGATTTGCTCGCAACATACATGCAAAAAAAAAATCATGACCTGCCCTGCAAATAAAGTGAAATTTTTTTTTGCCCACCCCAAACCGGGGTCCGCGTGTTATGAGACTACTTGCGCATCATTAACGCATAACAGAGGAGTACATTCACATGTTATTTAAAATGAAACTATTCAGATGGTGCTCTGTGGCGCGGTAGAAATATGAACAATGTCCTGACTCATAGCTGGGCACCGCGACAGCAACTGACTTGCAGTGCTGGTGTGCTTCCCTGAAAGAAATCTATGTTTACAATTCTAAAATGCATGGCACTGTTCATTTTTCTGCTGCGCCAATGCTAACAATTGACAGTAGCAGCCAAATTAAACTTCGGTGACAAGGCAGCATTATGCGATCCTGTCTATCCTGTCTACTGTCCCGAGCATCTCGCACGCTAGCCCCGGGCAATCGGGCAGTCCTTATTGTCAAACCCTGGTCTACATGCGGCCCAAATAATCAGTTCGCAATCTGATTGACGATTCAATCAGATTCAAAAACGTTTTACACACTGAAAAAAATTATGCCTGCAAAACTGTTGCAAACAATTTATTTGTGTTAAATTTAAACAAACAAATTTAATTTAATCAAATTCTACTTATTTTTTTGTTTAAATTCAGCCCAAATAAATTGTTTACAGCCACTTAACGTAAAAAAAAATTGAGTAAATCCAAGGAATTATCTCTGAATGATTTTTTTCAGTGCATGCACCAAAATAGCTTGTTTGTAATCAAACTAATGGTTCAATCGGATTCAAAAGGTTTTAAAATATGTTTACATACACCCAAATAATCAGTTTATGATGCTAAAACACAAACTGGTTGGTTGAAAAAACACAGTTACGAATAATTAGGATCGGATTACAATTACAATCGGATTCAAAAATGGTTCAACAAAACAATTGACTGACAAAGTTTACTGTAAATTATACCTGCAGTTATAAGACATGATATGTATCAGATACAAGATATGTATTTGTCTATATGCAAAAAGTCTTTCGTCCTGCACATTCAAGGGATTTATATGGGAGCAGCTGTTAAAATGCCAACATCTTCTGAAGCACTCGGCCTTCTAAAGAGCCATAAAGGAGCGGCTGCTATTCAAAACATTTGGAACGAGGCCACACGGTCCATCTTCATTATCATGCACTAGCCTTATGAAAGTGAAGGTCTCTGGACATCTGAATGTTAGCCAAAGGTCCTTGAGAACAGCCATCCCTCTCCCATATTTATTTTCATCTTCCAGTAATGTGGGGTGAAAAAAAAACATACATACATTTGTTCTTCTCTTTCATTGAACCACAGAATATGGCCAAGACCCAGTTAACCCCTATTTGCGCCAACGGTTCCTCCCCATCGATCAAGCTCTTGCAAAACGGGCCAATTTGCCCGGAGAGCAACTGTGGCGTGTTGCTTTTTCTTTTTTTGCAGCCAAGCTGAACTCTGACCTCCTGGGTAGTCCTCCACGGATAGCCGCCCGGCTTCATTTATGCCCCCCCCCCCATAAACTCAATTTCCTGCGAAAACTTTGGCGAGTTGGTTACCCTGACCTCGACAAAGTGCAGTGGAGAGGACAGCATGAAAATTTCACAGATCCAGGACAACAGAAGAGCCTGCCAAGAACACAAGGAGAAATTCTAATCGATACGTTCGTATGGGCAGCTTTCGTTCAGGTCGGATTTCTGCTCAAGTATGTTGTTAAAGATTGATATAGAGGACAATAAAAGGGACTCTATTAATAGTACTGGGATATAGTTCTTATCAGTCTTTCTCTCGTCTCTTCTGTCATACTCACACAAACACTTCATTCAGCCTCTGAGAGTCGTCCCAGAGAGAGAGTGAGTGAAGACCTACCTCATACACTGCCACAGGCGTTGTATGAGAGAATCTAAACAAGGCCATCCCATCGGGACACTCACACACTGCCCGCAGCACACAACGACCTACTACACACCTCGCTGGCTGCCTCTGCTATATCATTAGTTCCTTCTGCAGCAGAACACAATTATCAACACTCTGCTAATGAGTGAATGGTCCCTAATAATGGTTCATAATGGTTTTCTTTGATTCATCTTACAAGTAAATAATTCCACACATCAGATAGTACTATGTTTTACTCATTTATAATTAAATAATTGAATTATTTAGTATTAATGTGTAATATGTTATAATATTAATATTAAATAATATATTCTCTCTCTCTCTCTCTCTCTATATATATATATATATATATATATATATATATATATTATAGGTGACACAGTCGCACAGTAGGTAGTGAGTAGGTTGCTCACAGCAAGAAGGTCGCTGGTTTGAGCCTCGGCTGGGTCAGTTGCCGTTTCTGTGTGGTGTTTGCATGTTCTCCCTTCGTTTGCGTGGGTTTCCCACAGGCCAAAGACATGCAGGTAAATTGGGTAGAGTGTGAATGAGTGTGTATGGATGTAAATAAACTCAAACTCACTACAGTTTGACAAATATTGCAGCTGTTGGACAACATTATGTACTTTTGAGGCTTTTTAGGTGAGAATGTATTTGTTTAGATTGCAACTATGCAGTTTATTTATAAGGAGAGTGTCTTTTTTAAATATCTATCATTTTGGAGATTCAGCGCATTGGCATCTATCTGGCATCTGTCATTGACAGTTGATGTTCCGCCACAAGATAGCAACAGAGACTGCATAATAAGCCCTTGAAGGAGAAAAACTCAGCGTAATTTCAAACTACAGCTGATCAAATCATTATAAAACAGGTAAGTGACATTCTAAGTCAATCTCTCTCATTTGTATTTTGTAGTGCTGTATTCATACCATAGTAATCTGGTGGTGTTTGCTTTGCTTTGGCTTTTTCAGGGTTAATTATTGTGATCTCTAGATTGCAACAGAGAAATACTGGGAAATGTCGGTAAACTGATAGCATTTCAAGCCATTTAGCCTTATAATCCTAAAATGTGAGCAAAATCAACTGTTTTGTCATCACTTTAGACATTACGCTAGAAAATCATTCAAATACTATCTCTAAAGTGACGTTTGTGAAAAAGCAACGGTTTCTGCTGTTCCAACATCAGCTGCAGATGTGAATGAATGGCAGAAGTAGAAAAAGGATTTTGAGACTCATACAAAAGGATTTTGAAACTCTCTGTGTTTGATTTTCTTTTTTATATACAAGATTATGCCGTCAAACTGTTGTATAAACGCAATATCATACTCTTAGCAGTGCAATATGGCTGTATATCATAAAAAATATATATATTTTTGTATTTATTATATTAATAACACTGAAGATGATTCCTTGGATTTACTTTAAGTGGTTGTAAGCAATTTATTTGGGCTGAATTAAAACAAACAAATTAAGTTAAACAAATTTAATTTATTTGTTTAAATTCAACACATAAATAGTTTGCAACAATTTTGCAGACATAATTTTTTTCAGTGTAAAATATTCTTATAGAATTCAAAGCTGAATATTCATCATTAATACTACAGTCTTCAGTGTCATGTGATCCTTCTGAAATCAATATTATATGATGATTTGCTGTTTTACTATGATCAGTTATTATTGGCACAAAATCACTAATAATAATTCTTACAATTATCCGTGCTGAAAATGATTTATACTTGCTTCATGGTATCATGGAAAGTGAGATACATATTACTTTCAAGATTTTTTGATAAAAAAGATTTGCTATCTTTTTTTTTACATTACAAACAAATACTTTTAGATTTTATTTGTGGCACATAAATATTTCACAGTGATGCAATTTTCCAAATCTGTCAACAAAACAACAACCACAACAAAAACACATAAAATGTATACAACTATTAAACGTAAATATCAAATAATCATTACAAAAATGTATATACTACTATATACTGCATTAGATTAACTGTAAGTCACTTCGAATAGATGAATTCTCCAAAAAAATATATAAGTTTCATCGTTTCATGACTCATATTACCAGTATCACCATATCACTTTGTTAGCACTACACCCCACTTCCATGACATCATCCCACCCCAACTGATAGCTCATAAATCTTTGCGCAATGATGTGAGCAGCTTGTCTGATGGTCTAGACAGCATGAGAACAATCTCAAGCGGGAAACGATGAGCGAGTGATATTTGAATACGTTTGTGTATGTATGTGTGTATAATGCAAAACATCTAGCTCTTAGCTTAAGATGCATCTATGAGCAAAGCAAGATGACACGGACCTATACAGATGAGCATCCGATACCTATTCTGACTGTCAGATGAAGGTAAGGAGGTGGGGAGAGTCAGACCAAATTAGGCAGCAATCAATAAGCGCTGAAGGCCCGCGTCTGCATAGAGGAACGTCAGCTCATAAACCCAACACACCTCGCCATCAGGACAATTAAACTGTGAATAAATCTTTTAACATAGTAAATCGCTCGCCGGAGAGAGTGAGAGAGAGAAACCGTAAAATAGCGAGCAGATAAAAAACCTACGATAAGGCTCTGCGCAGGGAATAGGGCCACACAAAAAAATAATGTTTTCTCCTCTTTCTGATCAATTTTTAATTTAGCCTGGCTTGCCTGCACTCTTTCCCAGGTCGGGGTGTGGTAATTATTGCGTTTTATTGACAGCGGTGATTCCCGCAGGGGGCTATTTAAAAGAGTTTTAACCCCAGAGCAAGTCGCTGCCTCACATGGCCCTTTGAAGGTGTCAAGTTCATTGATTTTAACTGCAGGAAATGCTGCACCTTCCAGCAAAATGGAGAATGTGTTACCCCCATGCTGGGCCGCGGTTACCCCGGGTGTCCCGATGTACGCTTCAAGATCTAGTTAACGTCACTGAGGGGCACCCGTTTCCCCCCGAATACAGGAAGCGATATGATGCTGAAGGCTAGCCCTTAGTAAGCGAGCTATGAATCGACTGATAATCATAAATGGAGAAAGAGGGGAGAAAAAAAAAAGCACAGTTCCCTAGTCAATGGGGAAAAAAAAGAAGCTGGAAACTTAGGGGATTTAAAGCAGAGAGGACCGAGCATACAGTATCACACCGCATCTGCAAATGACAGAGGGAGACGGAGAGAGAGATAGTGAGCCGATTTTGAAAAAGACATCAATCTGGTGAAAAAAAGAGCAACATGACAGAAATTAAACAAGATTCCTGTGTTTGATTTTGCCCGCTTCCCGGCCCCCTTTCAGCCTCCCATTGAAATTCTGGGCAGATACAAACCCCTAGGCTTTTGACACACTTTTGAAAACACCACACCCCCTCTTTCTTTCTAGCAAGTCTCCAGAGTCGCTTCTAACTGACTAACAAGAACAGAGGTGGGGGGGAGGGGGGATACGGATCTTATTTTTTATTAAAGACTTTATTCTTAATGAAATGCAGTTGCCCTTTTTATTCCTTTTTTTGACATTTTTTTTTTTAAGCAGAGAACCGACTGTCAGCATCGAGGGGAGGTTTGGGATATGAGAAAAAAGCTCTATATGGGGGTCGATTTGGGTCAGTGAGAAGAAGGGGGTAGAGTTTGCTGAGGGGGTTCGGGTCAAAGCAACAGCAAAAACAAACAGGCAAGCCACAGATTGGAGTACAGAAATCACGAATAGAGAAAGACCAGAAGAAGGAAAAATAGTGTGGAAAAAAAATAAATAAAAATCACAGAATGTGACAAGGGGGTGAGAGGGGCAATGTTCTAGAAGCACAGCACACTGCTCATACTACTTTTACACAGATGCACACTGTACAAGGTATGCAGATATTCTCTATGAATGGACGGCCTACTATTTGACAAAATGTGCAGAAAGCAAAACAAAAGCCAACTTTTACATTTTTAAGTTCAAATATTAACCTGTTAAGGTAAGTTTTCGTTTTAAAATATTTTTAATGTTCCGAAGCTCTGCGTCTCTCCAGTTTCTGCAGTTTTGAAAAATTTTCCTGCTCATTTTGGGTCTGTTCGCGCAGAACAGTAGTGGCCTTTACATCGTACACCCGACAGGAGATTTTGGATATTTGTTTGTGCGTTACTGACAGTTTTATAAACTATCTTCGACTCATCCCTGAGATTGCCAAAACACCCGAAGCTAAGCGCCCTCCTCGGCCGGGCGGAAGAGCTCGAAGGTGGTGTTGAGACCAAAAAAGAAAGACTGGGATAGCTGGCTCTCTTTACCCAGCATCTTTCTCGTCAATGTACCGTCACTGATGAACAAAATAGATGAGATTCGACTGTGCATAAACCACAGTAAAAGAGTATGGAACTACTGCATTTTGTTGCCTTGTACTTGTACATGTGTAATGACAATAAAGTTAAATCTAATCTAATCTAATATAATTAACTTGATTTATAAAGTAACAGTAAACACATTTATAATGTAACTAACTATTTATATTTTTTTTTTTTTTTATAAAGTGTACATGAATCAGAAGTTGCTTTTATTTCACTATGTTGATGTACTTCCAACTAAAACTGGATGAGTAGGGGGTAGGGCTTTCTTTTGCACACCATTCCCTCATAGCAAACTAACGGTAAGAGGGGTGGGTTTAAGAATATTGTTGCTGAAGTCTTCAAACTGAATTCATCAGAGAAGGACTGCCATCCCAAAATTTGACTTTTTTTCATTCAATTAACTTGGAATCTGTTTTGTTCCATATTCGATTTATATGCATTTATTTTGCTTACCCTCCTCTCTCTGCTTCTCACTCCACTCTTAGGTTGCTTATTGGTTCAGTTAACTGTCCATCAGGATTTAAAGATCCGACAGATCAGCGTGTGGTGTGCGCTCTGCCTCAGCGTACCTTTGTGCTCCATGCATGTGTTTTTGGCATGGTTATTTATCATCTCAGTGTTACTGTGGTAATTCAAGTTTACTTGTTAAACTTAGTTGGCTTTAAGTAACTGCTTTGATGATTGTTGTGTGATTCTAAACTGAGCCTTGTGACATTCTTGTTAGGTTTGTTTTAGTTTAGCTTGTTTTTGTTAGATTAGTTTAAGTGTTCTGCCATCTGTGTAATTTTGAGTTTTGTAGTTTAATTCGTTTAGAACGGGTGTCAAGTGCACTGAAGATATCGGGTTTCATTTTTACTATTTATTTTTGTCGCCTAGTTTAGACGTTTAGACTTGAGGATTGTTTTGTTTTGTTAATTTTTTGATTTGGCTTACACTCATTGTTTTCGTTTAAAAATAATATTGTAATTGTTTATTTCTTTTACCATTATTATTGTTACATCTTTTGTTTAAACCATTGAGTAAAAATGCTTAAATTTAGAGTCGATTCCTACCTCATGCTTCTGTCACACACATTACCTTTGTCTCACCTAAATGTTACAGCATCCCTTTTAAATATCAGAAACTCAAAACATTTATTGGTGGCAACGGGATTCGAACCCATGCCCCTGAAGATACTGGATTATTGGTTTACCTAAATAACAAAAATGTGTGCTATCAAAACAAACATTGTCAATTGTGATTCTTAATGGACTTTATTTTATTAGTCCTGAAAAATGTATCACAGTTATCCACTAAAATATTAGACAACATTGGTTTTACTTACATTTATGCCAGTGTTGGAGAAAGTTACTTTTGAAAGTAATGCATTACAATATTGAGTTACTCCCCCAAAAAAGTAACTAATTGCGTTACTTATTTACTTTTTATAGAAATTAAAGCGCTATATTACTTTTTTTAGTTACTTTTGCGCTTCTTTTCCTGACCTGGCACCTTACCTGGGGTGCGGGTGTAGTGCTTTGCATACAGTTTTGTTTCGTTAGTTTTTTCGATGTCGTGTTTCTTGCAGTTGTCAATAGTTTCACTTACACAAAATCTACACTTATCAACAATCCACTTCTTTTCTTCGATAAGTTAAAAATAACAAGAATCCATTACAAAAATGTAGGTCTCCGGCCTGCTATTGTTTCTGTTTCTGACTGTCTGTAGTGATGATAGGCGATTCACGTATTAATTGTGTGTTTTTTAACTGGATCTTCTAAAGTGAACCGGTTGAACCAGTTTATTAAATTGAACTGAGTTGTCGTGAAATGGTTTGTATCTTCAATACTAACATACCGGATACCCCCTCTGACTTGAAATAAACCAACATCCTGAGTTATTCAGTTACCAGAACAGTACACTGACTCATCTGCTGTGAAAAAAAGACCGGATGATGTTGATGATGATGAGTGTGAGTCGACTGTCTGTTCCCTCGCAGCACGCTCTCTCATTGAGTGTGTGATTCAACCTAAGGTCATTTTTATTCCGCAATATATTTTAAAAGCCAATTAAGCAAGGTAAAAAGTAACTCGCATTACTTTTTTTTACGTAACTCAAATAATATGACTTATTTTTAAAAGTAATGCAATAAATTACTCGCTACCTTGGAAAAGTAATATTATTACATAACGCACGTTACTTATAACGCATTACCCCAACACTGATTTCTGCATTTGCCAATTTATCTAATTGTAATTTAATTAGCGTAAATGCAGCACATTTTAATCAGTTCATTTATATGTTCATTTTGCAAGAGATCGGATTAAAAATATCGCTCTAAATTATGCTTAGTCACCACACCACATCCTTTAAACTGAAGAAATGTACTTTCCCAAACCCGATATCCATGTATTTATTTGTCAAGTGGCATAGTTAAAAAGTGGTAGTATCCCAAAGTGAACCTAAACATTGCAATTAGGACAATGACACAATGTAAATGTTAAGCACTGTGTTAAATAATAATTAAGAAAAAAAATGTATACAATAAACAGAATAAAGTACAAACTACACAAAATAGTTAAGAAAAGATGAGGAACATAAAAGTAAATTAAACAGACTGGATGAGATAACAGGGATGAAGAACACTGAATAAAGTAAGAAACATGTGAGTGAACATATAAGAGAGAGAGAGAGGGGGAGGGAGGGAGGGAGCGAGTGGAGAGGTGTTGGAAGAGTTGCAGTATATTTATTGCCTCTGTCAAGAGCTCGTTTTCACTCATGCTTCCTGAGAGCCACTAGAGGGAAAAAGATCTCAAGCCTCCTGCATCATAGAGACAGAGAGAAAAAAATCCTCTCACCTTTCCAGTCACGTCCTCACGTTAGCCTCGGCTACATTTTGGCTGGGTCAATGTCAGAGTAACTGCAAGCTTAAACAAGATGCTCTGAGTGAGCAATCAATCCAGCTCTGTC
>CAIGQZ010022722.1:1177100-1189545 GCA_903798205.1 Danio tinwini
GGGGTTTGGGGTTGTTGATCATAAGAGGTTAAATTCCCCATTTGAAATTTAACGTCTTCATCTCATTTTTATTAGTGAACAAAAATGTCAGTATATTTTAGGGTTGTTCCGATACCGATACTAGTATCGGAAATACTCGCTGATACTGAAAAAATTCAGGTATCACGAGTATTTAAAACTATAAACCGATTTGATACCATCTTTTTAAATGAGACATATGACTGCTAGCTTTAGCTTAACATTGCAAGCCTGAAATCTGTTGTTCTTTGCTGTTCAGAATGCAAACACACTCAGGTAACGGTTCAGTACTCAGTATCGGTCCATACCCTGAGCTCAGGTAACAGAATCGGTATCGGGAAGAAAAAAAGTATCGGAACATCCCTAGTATATTTTTATTATGGTTGCCTGGAAAATTTAGTTTGTCTCTTTTTATTCTGTAAAAAACTTTACAAAAATTATGATGAAATTTTTCCATCAACAAAACAATTCAATGCACATGCTAATTTCTGACCACAATACGCTTCAGTATGAGTTGTGACATCACAAATCTTAAAATTTACTTAAGCTCTGCCCGAGTGTGATATTTTGGGCCCATATTTATCATATTTATAATCTGTCAGATTCTGGAGTGCATTACTGGTCTAAAGAACATTATAAATGATAAATGATCTTAAATAAAACAAATACATTTATAGAGATGGTGTACAAGTATATAATTTCACTCACCTGGGAAAGGGATGCCATGTGAATGGTTTGTGAGCACAATTAAGTGCACACAGCATGCCATATCATCTAATAATTGTAAGAAATAATTCCAAAAGGCATCTGACTGTGTAAAGCCGCATAAAACAACACAAAAATACGATGAATACGCTGAGATCAGCGGCTAATCAGCTGAGGTGACATGACGGCGACCAGCGAGAGCTAGCTGTTACTCAAGTTGCCATGCCCTTAATTATGCAAACTTAATATAACCTAATATAAATTAAATGGATGAGTTATAAAAATATTTGACCCCCCTCACAGTTGTCATGAAGGGTAATATTAGCTATATGAACCAAAATCGTTCTTTGTACCAGGCTGTAAACACCTTTATTTCTGCTGTAAAGTTGGCCATTTTAACAGTGGGCTCAATACAAATTTGCTCTATTATGGAGCCAGGACTATCAGAATTTCGATGAATTGCAGTTTCAGTTACTTCTGTATGGGCTTCCCGAGGGAGGGTGGGAGGTTGCCGCTTGCATTCACCACGATCAGTAATCAGATGTGCCATTATTTGTTGCTTTAGGTGATTTCTAAAACAAAATCTGACCGTTTTGTTGTCATTCTCATCTTCAGCGCTTTACATTTCTGCGGTTGTAGCTCTCCTGTCATCTGAAGGCAGAAGGCGTTGACCGAGTGATTGACAGCTGATTTTAACCAATCCATTCACGATCAGTTCTAGTGCAGTGGGCCAATAAAAAGAGTGCAAAGGTGGAGCAAGCATTGCAGGCTTTGTTTACTGCAGCAAGTTGACATGGCAACAGTTTTAAACTGTTCCTGAGCGCTGCGTTTCAAGTGCAAAGATGCATTCTGCGTGAATGTGTCCTAAATCTGTGCATATGCGGTGAACATTTTGCAGTTCCGATCGCACGCAACAATTTTATGCACTCGCACAAATGCACCCAAATATATTTTGAGGTTGCATAGATCAAATTTCAGGAGCATATGCGACCAAAACGGTCGCAATTTTGAGCCCTGTAATATACACAAAACACATTTTCCTGTGCTGTTAGTGTTGATATGAAGACCTGGACAAAAATGACAAAATGTTACTTTTAAGAAATTTGATAACTTGCTTTTATACTTAACTTTAAAAGTAAGAGTAGATTTCATGCATTCTGAGCAGATATGACTAAAATGGCAATTTGAGGGGTTTATTAAATACATGCCCAGCTCAAGATGCACTAGTAGGCAATTAACAAATCAGAATGTACTGGACCCGCTGATCAATCAGGGGCTTCATAGAACCAGGACTTGCCCTGTACTTTTTGAATAAATGTATGAAAATATATGAAAAATATGGAAAGAAAAAAAACATGTTACAGTGCACACTAAACCACAATCAAGGCTTTAAAATCAGCTGTCTAATCACAAATTTTACAAAGAGCTAGTGGTTTTAAACAGATTCTGTAATGCTAATGATTTGGGGTCGCATCTCACCCGAAACTTTGGTTAACGCTATACTCAAAATCTGACCCTGCAATACAAGTGAAGTCAAAATCCCCACAGTCTCTCGTTGCTCCAGCTTTTTCTTGCTCTCTTATGCTGAAACTCTCCTGCTTCTGACAGGTCACAAGGTAATGATTCTGCTACCATGATGCAACAGGCAGAGCTGTCGGCTGTCAAGACTTAAACTCATGAAGGAATAAGCTGTCATTAAGCAAGCTTGCTTTCTTTCTCAAATACACACACACACACACACACACACACACACACACACACACACACACAGTTCTTACACATTCATTCTCTCTGCTGTCAGATTCCGGCCCTGTTTCCCAGCGCTGCCACTGCGGCCTTCTGTGGACGCCCATAGTCTGTCACACACTCTGCACTGTGGGGATAATGCACAATCTTCTCTTACATACTAGCACACAGTCAGTAATGTGTGTGTAACCAACTAAACTCTGACTTGCACAGCAGCTAGATCAGCAGATAGTGAATTGATGAGATGTCTTCAAGAGTTAAATTAATAATTTTGTATTTATTTCTACACAAACATTGTTATGAAATATTTAATTGTGATAAAAAAATACAGTTTTATGTTTAAATGAAATATGTGGATGTAATAATTGGCTTACACTTTAAGTAACTTGTTATTAGAGTTGCACACTATATAGCTTTAGCATCGATATATCAATGTGATCATTTGCATTTATTACATAGTGAAAACAGTCTATGTGTTTTTGAGGCCTATGACTGTGTAAGATGACTTTAAAAGCGTTCAGGCGTAAGAAATTGTACTATTTGTAACTTTAATAATGATTAATTTTATTGAATTATTCATAAAATGAAGATTTGAGTATTGTTTTACATTTGATTATTCAATTACTGTATACATGAATACTGTAAGACTCCTCTGAAAACATTATATAATGCAGATGCACTACCCTACAGAACCATCCTGATCAATCTAAAATAATAAATTTACAAATAGAGATATTCAAGTTATCTGGTGAAATTGTATTCAAATTGAAAAATATACTGTATATTCTAGAATAACAAAATACCGCAATGTTGCATATTTCCAATATCTTGCAGCCCTACTTGCTATGTAGGGATGTAGTGATTCACCTGACTCACGATTCACGATACTAATCTCACTATACGATTTAGTCACGATTGTTGTACTAAATTATTTGAAACAAATTTTAGGTGAAGATCCCTATTTTTTTTTTAAATATTTGTTTTTTGCTAAATATTATATTTTATGAATTCCAGTATCGTGACAACCCTATTAGTAATACTGTGAAATATTATTAAAACTTAAAATAAACTTTTTTCATGTAAACATATTTAGATTTAAGTAGAAAGATCAAAAGAACAGCATTTATGTGAAACTGTAAATGTAATAAAATTTGTTAACATAATTATTTTGTTAAGATTATTTGTTGAATAGAGAAATCCAATGTAAAAATAGGGCTCTATTCTAACGATCTAGACACAAAGTCTAAAGCGTATGATGCAAAAGCATCAAGGACATGTCCGAATCCACTTTTGCTATTTTAAGGATGACAAGTAGGCTCTGCACTGAAGCGCATAGTCTAACAGGGTTGTGCTTATACTTTTAAGGAGTTATGGGTATGTTTTGAGCATAACGTGCATTAAACCAATCAGAGTCTCATCTTCCATTTACTTTATGAGAAAATTAGCTTTTTACATAATGGACTGTAAGTGGAAAAACTGAACGCTTCACTAGCGAGAAAACTGTTAAACAGACGATCTGCAGTGCAAGGATAAAGAAGAGCCTCCTCCATGCGGCCTCTTTACTTTCTTTTTACTTTACTTTTACTCTTTACTCCTTTAATTTAGTGGATAAGGAAACAGTGTTGTATGCACTCCAGTAAAGACATCCGTTAGCCTATATATTTATTTTAGTTTGTTAAGCTCAAAAATTTGTTTCAAAACTATTTCTAAATTCAGTTCTAATTTCCAGCAAACAAATAAATGAACAATATTAAGGAAGTGTGGTCAAAAAAGTGAGTTATATCCAAACATACATCCTATTCCTGTGCCTTATATGGTGATGCAGATGTCTACAAAAGCCGACAGGTGGACAAATCTAAACTTGTTTTAATTTAAGCAAATATAAATATGCATATAATAAACAATACTGCTAATAATAATACCATTATACAAATGCAAAATGAATAACTGAAAAAAGCCCCCCAACATGAAGGCATGGAGGGAGTGTTTTTATATTTATGTAGAAAATAATAATTTTTGTAACATTTTAATACTTTAAATGTTTTCATATGTAAAGATATTTGTGCATTGCTGTACATTCTGTGTGTATTAAGCAATGTGTAAGTGCTTGAACCTGCACAGCCGCATTACTAACGTGCTCTGTGCTGGACTTTAGAGCAGCTTTCAATTGTCAATGGCGCAGTCTCAAAATAGCAACATGCCAACAATGTGCCTTAACACACCTCCTTTATAGACCAGCACACCCATGTATCCACAAAGTGGCACAAATGGATTTGCTATTTAAAAAACGTGGCACAAAATGTACAAAATTAGGGTTGCGCTGGTCTGAAATTAGCAACAAATCGTGGCAAACATCTTGCGTCTTAATACGCAGGGTGTATGATAGGGCCCATAATCTTCATTGTCTTCTTTAATAATTTTACTGCATCATTTTTGAAAAAAAGTAAGTTTAATTTCTTACATATTACATGTTTTAGAGAAAGAGAAATAGAGAGAAAAAAGTTAGAAGAAATTAGAAAAGCTGCCACCTGATGTTGAACTAATCTTTAAAGAGGTGCTTGATATAATTTTTCTTCACAAAAGAACTGATCTCTCCTTAATCAGTCTATGAAACCTCCTGCAGTGCTCATCTGACCATTTACAACACCATCAGCCTTCAAGACCTGCTGCGTCATCTTTAAAAATGTGCTAATAAAGACAACAACCCACATTAAACATGAGCGCAACAAAAAAAAAAAAAAAACCCAACCAGCTTTATTTTACACCCTTAGTCCTACCCGCCGCTAATCTTTAATAAAGCTCCACAGGACAGATCAGGGAGCAATGAAACCTGCCTGTATGTGCGCATGTAAGCGATTCCCATCAGAATAGCACAGAATCTCACAGGCTAAAAGAACAGACTGATCTCGGATCAGAGCGAGTGTTTGGCGCATGGCCTCAGGTGGCCTTGTTTATCACAGAGGAAATCACAAACATGAGCCGTCACTTGAAGAATCAGACAGCGCATCCGCAGCCCTTCAGCAATACAGATATTGCAAAGTGACAGCCGCATTCCCTCTGTCACGCTGATACACACACAGCAAACGCTGAATCTCCCTCTCTTTCTTATCCTGTAAATGCTATTATGATGATGTCACAGCAAAGCAGGGGTCATTATTTAGTATGATAAATGGCAGTGTGCATTGTATACCCCCCAAAAACATACCTCTTCGCAAATGCAATAAGCCACCTCACAGACTCCTCGTCCCTGTCCGTCTTTTTCCGGCGCTGTGCGAAAAGTGACTTTGCCTGTGGATATCTCTCCGTGTGTGTGTGTGTGTGAGAGTGTGTGTTTTATGACATTTAGATGGAAGAGCGAGGGAGATCTCCCTTAAGTCAATTTGAACGCACAGGCCGATGAAATTACACAGGTAGCAGCGGGCGGCGTGACAAACGACTAGCCGCGATGGACGGAAATAACTCCACTAGGGGATACGTCCTCCGACAGAGAAAAGAAATGAAAATCTAAATTACAGTTTACAGTGCAGACGTAACGGCAAAACAGCTCCTTTTGCTGGGTAAATAAATATCTATGGATCGGAGAGTGTAAAGGAGGAGAAAATAAGGATGGATATGGTGGTCGCTCAACACTACGGGAGTGCGAAATTATTTGCGTTGATATGAAACTATCAAGGCCAGTGCTTCAGATATTTACTCGGCCTGCTTGTATCTTTACAGGACAAACCATAATATAAATAAATATATAAAAGGTGTAATATATTTGTAACAATAAAGAAAACACACACACAAAAAAAGGTTAATATGCAATATCTGTCAACACAAATCTACAAATATTCCACTGTAAAATTGCTGGGTTCCACACAACACCTTTGCGTTGTCCCAAACAAGTTAGCTTAATTGTTTTTGTTTTTTTTTACAAATTCAAGTGGATTGAACATACAATATTTAGTTCCCAAATAAAACTAATTTTAAATGACCTGATCGACCTTTTATCCATAGGCTATCAATAACATTTGAATTGCTTATTAATATTTATGAGAGTTGGGTCAGTTTATTATTCAAAACAAGCGTGGATTAAAATATTTATTTTCAATCAGTGCACCTTAAAGGGTAAAACAAGCAGGAAAATTTAATTACTCTAGTCAGTGTAACATATTCCTACAGAAACAAACGTGTCGGTTTTGTGCTCAAACATTTCTTCTTCTAATCAACAACCGTGCTCTGCTGCTTCAGATTTTTGTGATTTTGCATCCTTCAGGGTTCTCACTCTTTGATGAACATTAGATTCAAGGACTTTTTAGTGCACCATTAATTTCAAATCAAGCATCTTTGTATTACATGTAGCACCATGAAAGTCCTTACTGCACATTTCACTTACATTTAATATTTACTTTTAATGTCAGATTAACAATGATGTTTTGCATGTGTCATTTTCAAAAATGTAGACCATTTTAAACAGTCATGCTCAAAGAACTAAACAAATAAATTTAATTTAATACTGGTAATATATTCAAATGTGGTTTCTAAAATATTAATCAAATAATAAATATTATTTTTGACTTTATTTCGCTGTATCGTCTTCCTTAATATTAAATCTTTGAGCCAGGTGTAACAGTGCAGTATTTGTCATAATTCCTGTACAATATTTAAATGTAAGGTTTTTAACTTACAATATTGTTCTGTTTTTTGACAGCAGCAGCACAGTACAATTGCTAAAATAACACCACAAACATGTTATTTCAAATTTAATTCAAGCACTTTTAAGGACCTAAATTTGTTTTTAAGTACTGTTCAGGCCTTGAATCCATATGTCTGAAATCCAAGTACTTTCAAGAAGCACAAGAACCCTGATTCTTAAATGTATTTAACATATTTTACATAACATTTTTGTAATATTATTTTTTAAAATATGTACTGTCATTTTTGATCAATTTAATGCACAAATAAATGTATGCTTTTCTTTTTAAAAAATATACCAAACTTCTTTACTTATATAACATATCTATTAATGTATTTGTTTTATTTAAGGCCATTTATCATTTAAATTTTCTTTAGAGCTGTAATGCACTCCAGAACCTGAAAGATTGATTAGCTTTAGGCTACAGAACAGTCACCTGAAACGTTGTAATACAGTGTTATGTCTGGATTTCATAAATATTCTTGCATTTACTAACATAGATTATATTTGTAATTAATTTTGTAAGTAATTTGAGTTTCCTCCTGTATAAAAATGTCATAAGAACAATGCTCAGTGTATTACAACAGTGTTTTTAAAAGGCTAAACACTTTATTGACATACCTGTGGTATACAACCAAGCACATGTGGTCAGAACACAAACGAGTCAGAGGTAATGAAGTATTAAGTGTGCTATACCACATGTATGTATGTATTTATGTATGTATTTATGTATGTATTTATTTATTTATTTATTTATTTATTTATTTATTTATTTATTTACTTATGTGTTTGCTTGTTTGTTTGTTTGTTTGTTTATAATCAAAATCATTTTTTACATTGATTTCTGAATGATCATGTGGTACTAAGAAACAGAACAATAGCAATATTACTATATAAAGAAATATAAAGTTTTTACATAATGTAACAGTCAAAAAGACGAGATGTCCCATGTTGGTATCTCTTATTATAAACACAGAAAGTATATTGAATGCAAATAAATATACTTGAATTTGCATCTTAATGCAAATAAAAAAGGTTTTTGTTGTGTTGATGCTTGAAAACGTTTAATTCACAAACCATATAAAAACTCAACCCAATCAACTATTGTTTATCTTTAAATATTTCCATAGCCAATCAACAACTATGAAAAAAAAAGAAAGGAAAAAGAAAACCCACCTCTTTGGCACGGTTAATGAAGGGTATCTGCGTCCCACTGTTGAGGTCTTCATTAATGATGAGGCGTCGTGCCCACTGGCCTGCCCGTACCACTCCACTGCCCTGGATGAGAACCATGATCTTCTCTGGGTTACTGAGGGCATCCTCGCTCACATAAATAAAGCTTTTCGGTTCGTCCTCAGTCGCATCAACCTGGAGGAACATAAATATTATAATCAGCACCAAACAGAGATCATGATCGCCAATTATGGCAAGCTAGACCAGATTACAGCCAACTCAACCTATAGTTAGAAAATCTCCCATATATTATTGAACACACTTAGGGCACTTTGAAACTATAAAATCTTTTAAATCCAAATGCGGTGGTCTTGCTTGTAAGAAAAACAAGAAAACTTGGAAAACTCTGTGAACGTCAATTTTATTATTAAAAAAATCATTTTGGGCTATTTGTAAGACTTAAAAAAAAAGACTTATGCTCAACAAGGCTACATTTGGATTTGACTAGGAATATGGTCACATAAATTAGTTCACTCCTTGAGACACATTACAAAAATACATACACTCACTGGCCACACCTTACTAATAATGGGTTGGACCCCCTTTTGCCTTTAGAACTGCCTTAATCCTTCGTGGCATAGATTCAATAAGGTACTGGCAATATTCCTCAGAGATTGTGGGCCATATTAACATAATAGCATCACGTAGTTCCTGCAGATTTGTCAGCTGCACATCCATGATGCGAATCTCCCGTTCCACCACATCCCAATGGTGCTCTATTGGATTGAGCTCTGGTGACTGTGGAGACCATTAGAGTACAGTGAACTCATTGTCATGTTCAAGAAATCAGTCTGAGATGATTTGCGCTTTATGACATGATGCGTTATCCTGCTAAAAGTAGCCATCAGAAGATGGAGACACTGTGATCATAAAGGGATGGACATGGTCAGCAACAATACTCAGGTAGGCTGTGGCGTTGACACAATGCTCAATTGGTATTAATGAGGCCAAAGTGTGGCAAAAAATATTCCCCACACCATTACACCACCACCAGCAGCCTGAACCATTGATACAAGGATGGATGGATCCATGCATTCATGTTGTTGGTGACAAATGCTGACCCTACCATCCAAATATGGCAGCAGAAATCGAGACTCATCAGGCCATGCATTGTTTTTCCAATCTTCAATTGTCTAATTTTGGTGAGCCTGTGCAAATTGTAGCCTCAGTTTCCTGTTCTTAGCTGACAGGAGTGGCACCCGGTGTGGTCTTCTGCTGCTGTAGCCCATCCGTCTCAAGGTTGACATGTTGTGCATTTAGAGATTTTTTTCGCACACATCGGTTGTATTAAGTGGTTATTTGAGTTACTGTTGCCTTTCTATCAGCTGGTCATTCTCCTCTGACAACAAGACATTTGCATCCACAGAACTGCCACTCACTGGATATTTTCTCTTTTTCTGACCATTCTCTGTAAACCCTAGAGATGGTTGTGCATGAAAATCCCAGAAGATCAGCAGTTTCTGAAATACTCAGACCAGCCCGTCTGGCATCAACAACCATGTCACATTCAAAGTCACTTAAATCACCTTTCTTCCATATTCTGATGCTCAGTTTGAACTGCAGCAGATTGTCTTGACCATGTCTACATGCCTAAATCCGATGACATGCTGCCATGTGATTGGCTTAGAAACTTGTGTTAATGAGCAGTTGGACAGGTGTACCTTTGAAAGTGTATATTTGTGTATATACACTAGATTGGTCTGTACCAAAGCCAAAACTGGAACCAATTAGACAAAATAACTTATGAAAACAGTGCAAAAATTACTACATGCCAGTTAATATAAAAATATTAAATAAAATAAAAAAATACAACATCAAGCAAAAAAAAAAGCAAACCATAAAAATATACATAATTTTATTTTGTACATAATTTAATTTAGTAGTTTATTTTTTTTTGCAACACCACATAAGTTTTTGAATGTATTATTTATTGTACTATTTAAATATGTTACTATTATGTATAATGTAATAATTACTATGTCTAAAGATAGCATGTGACCACACTTATTTTAATAGACATAACTGCTAAATAAAACTGTTGTTTAAATGCATTAATATTGATAAAGGGAAAAAATCTAACAAAACTATTCATAAATTTGTTAAAATTTTGTAGTTAGTTTTTTTATTTTTTATTTTGCAACACCTCATTTGAATTTAAATGTAATATCTATTTCTAAAGATGTCAAACACACTTATTTTAATGAATATAGAATGGTTTTGTATAAATGCACCATCAAATATTGTCAATATTCACAGCGAAACGGATAAAAACATTCATTTGGAAAAGAATTGATTATAAAAGATGTTTTTTTTTTTTTGTGCTGTTTGTGAGACTTTCTCAATCCCCTGATGTATGTCAACAAAGACATTTACTCTTATTAAAATGAGGCAGGACACTCAGGAACAGCGGAGTGACTCAGAGCCTGGAATCAGTTCTAATGAACGGCGTTGAATGCCGAGCTACACTGCCAGCTGCTGAGAAAAGTCAACCGTTGTCTGCCTGTGTCTGATGACTTCATTACACTGCAACAAATCCGTCTCGAATTTTACACGCCGTATGCTTCCTAAGCGGTTACGAGGCAAACTCTGAGATGAGCATAAAAATTGTACGATAGAAAATAACACTAAATATAATGCGTGTGCTCTTCTTTAAAAAGGACTTTGATAAATGGATGAAGCACTAAATGTGGTTGGTCACAGGTAGCTGAGCCCGTGAAACTCTTGGAAAAGACAATACAGACTCGGAGAACATCATTTGGTAAATACTCTCCACAAATAAAACAGCTCATAAAAGCCTGCGCCAGCATTGTTCGGGTGATTTATGGAGAGTAATTTACAGTGCTTTTAAAAGGATATAAATTCAGCTTCCACCAAGTGCAAACACCCGCTATCAAAAATGATGTGTAGTTTAATGATACACCTTTTAAAAAGTGTACTAGAAATCATAATGTTATTGCTCTTATGAATGCAGCGACGGCACCTTAAGCGTATGGTATTTTAACTTCAGAACAAATCCAATACTATTCTGAAGAGTTTAGAAGTGTTAAAGAATATACATTTTCAGGCAATCCAGACCACTGTAATGTTATTTAGTGTTAAGCACAACTGCATCAGTTTTCATGATAACTTTGTTTTGATTCAAATAGTTTGCATCTAAAGTTTCCAAAGGAGGGAAAAGGACATTACTTACTGGGAGGATCTCTTTCTTCAGGTTGCAGTCTTTCTCCAAACGTTCATACACATACTTTGTAATAATCTGCAATAGACAAGAGAGTAATGCTTATTAGCTTTTTCCAAAGGGAAAAAAACTGGAGCAACATAAAATCTATAAAATGTGCGTTTGCTCCAATAACAAAAGCAAACATTCATGATAGTGTTTCTATTTCTTTCTAAATGTAAAGTATTAATGACCACAGAATCAGTTTTATGTTGCATGTTTATATTTTTGGCAAGATACAAGGGCCAAAATGATTGATTTATTCGATTGAAACATTAGAGTATTGTACCACATACATTTTGTAAATTTTTTTTCAGTAAATATATAAAAAAATATTGTAGATTAAAATCAGAGTATTAGGTAAAGATCCTGTTCCATAAGCATTTTGTAAATTTCCTTCTGTAAAAATATAAAAATAAATGTATAAAAGTTATATGAGTTGTAAACAAAATTTATTTGGACAACTTTAAAGACTATTTTCTCAAAACATAGATTAAAATCATTAGGGTATTAGGCAAAGATCACGTTTCATATGCATTTTGTACATTTTCTTCTGTAAATATATAAAAAATAAATATATAAACAGTAATATGAATGGCTAAACACTTAGTTTAAACAACTTTAAAGACCATTTTCTCAAAATGTAGATTCAAATTATTAGAGTAATAGGTAAAGAGCAAGTTCCAAATGCATTTTGTAATTTTTTTTTTGTTCTATAAATATATCAAAATATATAAATGTACAATTAATAATATGAATTGTTAAAAACTTAATCTGGACAACTTTAAAGGCCATTTTCTAAAAATGTAGATTAAAATCATTAGAGTGTTAGGTAAAGATCATGTTCC
>CAIGQZ010022722.1:1189555-1202305 GCA_903798205.1 Danio tinwini
TAAAATCATTAGAGTGTTAGGTAAAGATCATGTTCCATATGCATTTTTTTTTCATAAATAAATGCATAATCTGTAATATGAATGGCTATATACTTAATTTGAACAACTTTAAAGAATAAATGTAGATTAAAATCATTAGAGTATTAGGTAAAGATCATGTTCCATATGCATTTTGTAAAATTTCTTCTGTAAATATACAAATGTATAATTAATAATATGAATTATAAAAACTTTATTTGGACAACTTTAAAGGCCATTTTCTCATAATGTACATTAAAATCATTAGAGTATTAGGTAAAGATGGTAAAAAAAATCTTTGAAGATCAAATTGTTCTCACAATGTATTTTTTGAACCCTCGAGATTCCAGATATTCAAATATTTATCTCTCTGCCAAATGTCATGTATTTTAACAGACAACAGATCAAATGAAAGATTATTTATTCAGCTTTCAGGTGATGTTTAAGTCTTCCAAAACTAACACTTATGTTCGGTTTTGTGATCCTGGATCACAAGTGATGCAAAAAGATATCTTAATATTAATCATAATAAGCTGATTACAGTGGTCAGATAAGGAAAGATGTTAAATAAAACATCTGCGCAGCAGTGTTAAATAGGGCTGCATTGATATAAAATCAAGATGCATGTCTGCAAATAAGAAAAACAGTGCAGATGTTTTATTAGTTTGAAAGTTTCCTAAATAAAAGCTGAAAATGAAAACGTTTGAAAGATTAGACCATAATGCCAAATCAATACAATCTAAATAAAATGTTAATAATAATAATAATAATAATTATTATTATTATTATTATTATTATTATTATTATTATTATTATCTGTGTAATGCATCACTATATAAAAAATGTCTGTTGCGAGGTCAATTAATTAATTTAGTACATTCATAAATAGCCTATTGTAAACAATTACTGTAAAGAACTTCTGAATCTAAATCTGAACGTACAGTATACAGCCTTTTTTATGAGAATCAGAATCAATCACACCTCTTTGCATATATGCAAAGTGCATGCAGTTGCACTCTCGACAGCCTCGGTGAATGAGATAATTGGAACTGTCTGGATTTCAGTTGTTCAGCACAGAGAGCAGAGTGTACAAGTGCTGTCAGCCTGAAGCGGGGCAAATCTAGAGTACAAACAGCGTGTTGATGTAAGGTATGTTTATCCCTGCAGCTAAATTGCTAAAGAACGTGTACACAGTGCAATTTCAACCCCGGGCCAAAAGTTTCATGGTTCAGTGGCATCAACAACTTCAAGCGTTTCTTTCCTGTTTTTGCTTTTGCTCACGATCTGCAACAGCTGAAACTACAGTGTTTTAAGAGGTGGATGGCAAATGTGCTAATTAATGCTAGATGTTTTATTGTGGTTGTGATTTGGCAACAGTCAGCAGAACAGACCTGCTTTGACTGGGCTTATCTTCCACGGTATGATGATCCTAGGATGCCAACTCTTTATGGCCCACCCGGGAGGAGGCATTAACAGATGCCCCTCTGGAATGAAGCATGAAGGTGGCAGAGTCATATCTGTGTCTGACGACTGAGACTGTCAGCTGTGGTGGTCTCACAGAATGTGTGAGGTCTTGATCTGCAATCAAATGGAGCTGTTGCTGGGAGAAGTCAGGGTGATGGGGAGCAGTGGTCCTCAACCGATTGTTCAAGACCCAAACAAAATGCTAACGCTGGTAGAGTTGCATGGCTGTGAGAGTACATCTCAATCCCTTGGCCACAATCCTTAGTGACTCATGTTAAAGTTTGTGGTTGTTTAAGTGATAGTTCACCCCAAACATGAAAATTCTATCATCCTTATTTCTTTTTTCTGAAAAAAAAAATATATTGAAGAAAGCTGGAAACCTGAAACCATTGACTTCCATAGTATTTGTTTTTTCCTATGTGAGTGAATGGTTACAAGTTTGAGGCTTTCTTCAAAATGTCATATATTGTGTTCAACAAATGAAAGAAAATCATAAAGTTTTAAAACCACTTTAAGGTGAGTATATTGATAGTTTTCACATGTCGTCACACCATTAGGGGAACAGGCCCCTGGTGGATAAAACATTACTATCTAAAACATGACCGCCAATTCACAGACTGAGTAATTTCTCTTTTTTTAAGCCAAAATAAATGGATAATTGTTGTGCAATACGATTTAACGTTACTGACCGACGATGAGACACCCCTTAGCGGTGCTTATGGAATTCCTTTAGAGAAAGAACAGCCAGAAACAAGAAATGTATGGATTTGTACCGAATGGTAGCATCACTAGCTGTTTCCATCCACCTATTTTTATGTGCATTTTGGACATGCGCATAAAAAAACCTGTTGATGGAAATGCCAAGATGCACATACATTTTGAAAATGAGCATAAAAAAAACATATGCGCATAACTGAGTATAGGATAAACTTTTTATTTGATAAAAGATGTGCATGAACTACCATGGAAACAAGTACAAATTCCAGTACGCACATTAAAAAAGGTCATGTGATTTTGTTATAAAAGATCATGTGATGGACAATGGACAAACCAGCAGGCTGAGCACACTGTAAAACATCTGAAATTGTGTTTTGGTCATTCTAAAACACCTTAACCATCTCAGTATCAGTGTTATTATATTATTAATGACCTCCAGAATCAAGAGTGTCTGTCCTCCACGTCTCACCACTTCAAACGCCACCGCGAGTTCACTGCGTGTCAGGATTGTCTTCTGAGGTGCAAGTCATTTATTAAATGAAGAAAAGATTCACGCAGCTTCTACTATCGCAGCAAATTCTGTTTTTACTCATGACATTTGGCGCCAGTTAATCAGGAAGTGATGATTTTGATGTTGGATGGAAACGCTGCTTTATTCGCACATCTTTTATGTGATATTCCAGTTTTGCGCATAAAGTTAATTCACATTTTTTGATGGAAACATAACTAGTGACAATCCAGAGTACCTAAACAACAATCCATGGTACAACTGTCAATAACAATCCATGGTACCTATAACAGTCAGTGTGTTTGCATGCTTTTCATACCGTTTCTATTCTAATTTGCAGGTCAAGTGCAATTATAGTATACATTGAAATGCAAAGTCAAAGTATAAATAGCTGAAGTGAACGAATAGATTTTCAATAACATCAAATATTAATCTAAATAAAAGAAACTGACACCAAATATAAAAGCAGAAACTTATGTGCTATAAGCCTAATGATGAAATTGCTGAGGATTATCTAAAAGATAGAATTAGATGTAAGAATCGGAGCTCTGACAATGACATGATGATTTTTTTAAATGACTGGAAAACGGTTGCGAGTGCGGTATATGGATCGCAAGTGCCCACAATTTACAGTTTGCGATCATATCTCGGTTCTGTTCTGTTGATATGTGATCCAAAAAAATTGTAGCTTGAAACAGATGGAATTATGACCGATTTGTGCTGCATTTCTGTGGAAATCCCAGTGTCACTGCCATTATGGCCCTTTTTTTTTACTAGCTAGGTCCTTGCACAGGTCATGTGACTAAAACCTATCAATAGTGAGCAAATTTTCATTTTAGGGTGAGCTATTCCTTTGACATCCTAATCCGGTTTGGTCCTTACTTGGAGCAGGACAGGTAAAACCAGAAAAGTTAATACTTATGCATGAGTATAACAGAGGTTGAGTAGAAGGAGCTGTGTGAGTTAGCCTCAGTCACTCCAATTGATGCTAGTGTCTGTGCCCAACCCAAGACAAGTAAATCCTGAAGGGCTTACTTGGTGCCATATCCTAGACTAGATAGATGTTTAGAGTTGTGAATGTAATGAGCTGTGTGAGTACACCTAACACCCCTGGAACACTAACAATTGATGCTAGAGGCAGCAGTCAAGTCATATACTTGTCCAGTTTAAATCTTGCTTAGATGGGGCCTAAGTAGAGCTGGAAGGGTTATGTAGGTGCCATGACCCAAATGGGAGAGCAGTCGGAAGATGAGTGTTAACAGACACCAGGTGATAGAAGATGCAAGTAATCTTAACAACCTTGGCCTCAAAAAGCAGACAAGAGACTAAAGGCTGCAGTCTGAATTGCACTGAATTGAACACGGGTGCTGTCACCCGGTCAAGAGTGAAGTTCTTAACTTGAGTTAACACATAAACACAGTTAAATGATAACAATTTTAATCAGCAACAGCTTTTTACGTATAGACATTCCGTTTTGTGGGGTTAACTATAGGCTGAAAAGAGCATGAAACAAACAATGATTTACAAACCTCTCAAACTATAAATACAAGTAGAACTTGTCAAATCAAAGTGAAAACCTTTGAACCCTTTGCAACTAACCGAAAACAAGTCATACACTACCGGACAAAAGTCTTGTTGTCCATCCCAGTTGTAAGAACAACAAATAATAATAATTTAACTTCTAGTTGATCATTTGGGAAAGTGTCAGAAGGTTGATTTTTCTGATGAATCATCTGTTGAACTGCATCCCAATCATCACAAATACTGCAGAAGACCTATTGGAACCCACATAGACCCAATATTCTCACAGAAATCAGTCAAGTTTGGTGAAGGAAAAATCCTGGTTTGGGGTTACATTCAGTATGGGGTTGTGTAAGAGATCTGCAGAGTGGATGGCAACATCAACAGCCTGAGGTATCAAGACATTTGTGCTGCCCATTACATTATAAACAACAGGAGAGGGCTATTATTTCAGCAGGATAGCTCTCCTTCTCATACTTCAGCCTCCACATCAAAGTTCCTGAAAGCAAAGAAGGTCAAGGTGATTCATGATTGGCCAGCCCAGTCAACAGACATGAACATTATTGAGCGTGTCTGGGGTAAGATGAAAGAGGAGGCATTGAAGTTGAATCCAAAGAATCTTGATGGACTCTGCAAGAACGCTTTCTTTGCCATTCCAGATGACTTTATTAATAAGTTACTTGAGTCTTTGCAGAAATGTATGCATGCAGTCCTCCAAGCTCATGGAAGTCATACACAATATTCATTATTTTTCCACTGCACTATGACTTTATATTCTATACTGGACATTATTCCTGTTAGGTGACAAGACTTTTGTCTAAGCAAAGCAAAATCAAGGCATGATCATATTTTATTTTGGTAAAATAAGCGTAAGCTAGAGGCATTTGCATTTTATATAAGCCACTTCTAATACCAAATGATCTACTATAAGTCAAGTTATTATTTGTTTTGCTAAAACTTGGACAGGCGACAAGACTTTTGTCAGGTAGTGTAGATACTTTCAACATTAGATTTTTTTTTTTGTATGACATATACATTTTTTTTTTACTTTAACACAAGCAAACCATGTTGGGTTGACAGCTAAAAAAAAATCTAACAAAAACGAAAAAAGAAAGAAAAAAAAAGCCCTGAAAGAAACCATTTGAAAACCACAGATTTACAATAAAACTCAAATCAAATGAAATATATTAATGGGAAACTAAAAATTCAAATCAAACTACAGGGTTCATACACATTTTTACTACTAAAATTCCATGACTTTTCCAGTTTTTCAAGCCTTTGATTTTCATGACCTAATGTTTTATGCGTGGTAAAAAACAATACATGTTAAAATTTATTACAGCATATCGTAAAACACGCAACAATCTATTTAGTTTCAATACAAATTTATTTATTCATTTATTCATTCATTTTCGGCTTAGTCCTTTTATTAATCTGAGGTAACCACAGCGGAATGAACCGTCAACTTATCCAGCATATGTTTTACGCAGCAGATGCCCTTCCAACTGCAACCCATTACTGGGAAACATCCATACACACTCATTCACACACATACACTACGGACAATTTTAGCCCAAAAAAAGCCCAAAAAAAATTTTAGTCCAAAACTTTGTGGGTTTTTCTTTTTGTCCAAAACTTTTTCAGTCCTGGAAAATGCTATGTCAAAATTCCATGACTTTCCCAGGTTTTCCATGACTGTATGAAATCTGAAACTATTATCTGTCCGTTCAAATGCAAGAATCAACAAAAACAAATGTGCATTTGCAGTCATACCCACTATCAGGACATGGAAGGAAATAAAAAATAAATAAATACAAATAAAACAAACTTTATATAATAATAATAATAACATTTTAACCACAAAGGTTACATACTTATTTAAAGCTATAGACTAAGCTATTCCTTATATGATAACAAACACCAAAAGTGCATTAGGCTTAAATGAGCTAATGCAAAGGGATATTAGCGCTCATCAGCGGTCAGCGGTCCTAAATGAAATGACGGATATCTCTACAGACCGTGGCGGAGGCAGTGACGGTAGGAAGACACAGGCAGCTCAACAGTACCTAATTCACTAAATGTCAAGCTCTCTGATGAAGACTAAAATGGTTGTGAAGTGCAATATGCTTGTGTTTAATGACATCAATAAGCCTTGCAGGAAATTTCATTTATACTACATTATTGCTTCAGTGCCTCAGGTGCTTCTCTTTTGATGTATGAGAAAAGAGAATGAGGGGCTCTTGAAAGGATGCGTGGATTATGCTCGAGATGGGCCATGGACGTTCACTACCATTTGATTAAGTGTTTGTCCAACAAGTTTGCGAGGGGTCTTGTTGATAAGACGTGTGAGTGAACGCAACATGTTCCTTCATAATGTGAGTGGACTGACAGAGTGAAAAGAGGAATTATGCATTCCATATAAAGGCAGCTGATAGCAGAGAGTGTAAGTGCTTATTCGAGTCAAGCATCTCATTCAGCTTTATAAGTAATTGTGATTTTGATAATCTCTAGTTACTATTCAGTACACATTCAAAATTATAATATAATATAATATAATATAATATAATATAATATTATATAATATATTATAATATATTATAATATAATATAATATAATATAATATAATATAATATAATATAATATAATATAATATAATATAATATAAGGCGACGCAGTGGCACAGTAGGTAGTGCTGTCGCCTCACAGCAAGAAGGTCACTGGTTCGAGCCTTGGTCGGGTCAGTTGGCATTTCTGTGTGGAGTTTGCATGTTCACCCTGCGTTTGCGTGGGTTTCCTTCAGGTGCTCGGGTTTCTCCCACAGTCCAAAGACATGCGGTACAGGTAAATTGGGTAGGCTAAATTGTCCGTAGTGTATGAGTGTGAATGTGTGTGCATGGATGTTTCCCAGAGATGGATTGCAGCTGGAAGGGCATCCGCTGCATAAAACAAATGCTGGATAAGTTGGCGGTTCATTCCGCTGTGGCGACCCCAGATTAATAAAGGGACTAAGCTGAAAAGAAAATGAATTAATAATTTATAATATAATATAATATAATATAATATAATATAATATAATATAATATAATATAATATAATATAATATAATATAATATAATATACTTATTTATACAGGTGCAGCCATTGGAGTCTTTTTGGGTGAGAATCAGACTCATTCCCTTCTATTGGTATTTAGGTTAACATTGATTTCTATTGTTTAATAGCTTGTTTTGCCGCTTGATGTTGCATACTGACATACTGAATTTTCTTCTTATACTACTATATAGTCATGAGCATGTAGTTTCACTATTTTCTCCTGTTTGTTATTCCTAATCTTTTCTTCTATAGGGTACCTAAAGTTCTGAAACGAACGCAAAAATGACCACTTCTGCATTGCAAGTCAATGACATAAAATAATGTAATGAAACATAATATATGCAACATCACAGTGCTACTCATGTGATATTGTTTATACAACTCTGTGTATATTTAACATTACTTCGGCTGAGCAAAACCTTTCAACAAATAAGGAGCACTCTCGTTTGTTTTATCTTTCAAAATTAAATATATTATGATAGATCACTCTACCATCACTGTATCCATCTGATGGCACAACAATGTAATGTGAACTGTCAAAAACTACAAACACTCACCATTTTGCAATATAAAATACGTTTGTTAAAAGCAGGGTAAATCTGCCTTCAGCCATTACGCACCCCGCTGGTGAAATCAGCTTTCAGAAATGATCAGATGTGCTCCAATGTGAGGTACATTCACATCAAGACTTAAAACACATCTGTTTAGCTGTGCCTTTACTGAATGAGCACTGTACTACATCTGATAGTTCGCACTACTATGTCTTTGTTTTCTTTTTCATTCTTTTACAACCGGCTTTAAAAACACATTTTAATCTGTTTTACTCATTTTTATTCTTTGATTTTATTTTCTCCTACTTGTGTCTCTTATTAATGTTTATATAAATCACTTTGAATTACCATTGTGTATGAAATGTGCTATATAAATGAACTTGCCTTGCCTTAAAATACTACTGTAATTTATATCAAATATAAAAAAATTATGTTTTGTTGTAGTTTAACCAAGTTGTGTGCTTGAAGTAAATGATGAATAGCTAAATCATGCCACTGGAAAAGCATTAATTAAGAAACATTAAGAATAGTCAATGCATCATAATCAAATTATTTTATAATTATTCAAAAATAAGTTAAACATTTTTTTTTTTGCTTTTTTAACTAAAATTAGTACTTCAATTTTACTTTTGATACAGCATTTAACAATTTCAGGTTACAAGTCAGTTTAATATATTGTCATTTGAATTTACTTGTATGGTCAATTTGATTTGAATAAAACTAACTAAATAATTAACTAACTACATAAATGAATAAGAAATAAAGAAAATAAATAAATAAGACAGCAACACTTTTACTTATTTGTAACGTATTCTCTATGATGGAATTCTGAATACTTTTCTTTGATCACATACAAGACAGTGACCATTGTAAATGTAACAAAATACTTTCAAGTTATAACTAGAGATACTCAAAAAACCTTATTAACCATTAACCAAAAAGTTGCGTTTTTAACCGATTAATGGTATCAGTTAAATGATTGAACATATTTTTATATATTTTTGAAGTTTGGCTGCTAAGGAGCCAATCACAGCGCTTTTTGCATTGAGGGGGGCATCTTTTGAATGGTTTACTAACGACCGCAAGTGTTTTGCGCACTGATTATTAATGAACAATGAATTAGCCTGCTATTTTTATTTAATGGAAGAAAAAAAACATATGATGGGGAAAAAAACTGCCTATTCTAGTTCTTAAAAAGGATTTACAGTCAGTGTTTTGTTTTTATAATCTAAATGTGTCATTTAAGTAAAAAAAATCTAGTGCCTATTTAGTTTATACTTTTTATATGCTGTTGGAAACACTGCAGCTGCGTGACCTTCTGTTGTTGTCCTGTTGTTAATATGTTTGCATGTTAAAATAAATCAGTATTTTAAAATGCAATATTTAATGTGTCAGACACAAAATAGACACGTCATTTATATTATTTTTATTAAATAATAATTTTATATTAAGCTGACCAGTTAACCGTTAATATTCGGTTAACGAGTGGCGGTTGTTGGTTGGCAAAATTAACTGAAATGAACATCCCTAGTTATAAAACAGAAACATACACAACTGAAAGTACAGTATTCAATTCAAAAGTCTACACATACATTCTCTCCCACAACCAGAGAATTCTATATCAGACTCATTTTAATTCATTTACTCACTGCATCCATTACCACTAGTAGGCCAATTAATATGGAAAATATTCCACATAAACTAAAATAACTGCTCTGTGGGAACCAAAGGCATAGCAGTGACTTCATGGAATCTTTAGGAAATTAATTTTACAGGAAATACTAAATTGCTCAGACTGAAAATGACAAGACAAGAGGGATTAAATAAGGTCAAGCACTCAATAAACACTGTATGGAAAAGACAAACTCATCTAATTGATCAGATTCATCTGAAAAACAAACAAACCAAAAAATAATACACGGAATCATTTCATCCCCATTTGACCATTTGATTGAAAAAAAAAGTTTTAGGACTTTGTTCTGTCATGTAATGTGTATTAATGTCTTTTTACAAAAGACAGCACTTCTAATAAAAAGGATAGAAGTAAAGATGACTCTTGCAGAACTCACGCAGAGCCTGCACAGTTCACATCACTGAAAGCTTAAGAAATGCCCCAAAAAATCTCTCAGAGCCTTTGGGCTATTTTTTTTAGTCTTCACAAAACAACTTTGAATAGCTCATACATTATTTGTAGAGTATTCAGAAAAGATTATTTTCAGAGGTTTAACTTTTGGCCCCCAGACTCACAACACCCTGCAAGCTGCACTCAAACAAAGCACATGTTCGGTGGTTGAACATATTGTATAGTTCCTACCTCCTTCCCAGGTGACGCAATCTAAATAGCTGAACCTTAACGTTTCAACCAAATGGCATGTCAATGAGAGGATTCCCTCAGGCGTATATACAGAGAATCAATTCTAGCAGTTAATATCCTAAATAATCATATGGAATATTAGTGTTTGCCTTGACTGCCCTCCTATAGATAAATTGACATGGAGAGGAGAGCACAATCGCCTGTCATTGTAATTAGAGCACAGCGCTGTCGCATAATTAATATTGTCTTATTAGTCTGATAATGAAAACCCTGCAGGTAAGAATGCTAAGTGCTCCTCACCTCCCCCTCTAAACGTGATAAGGGTGGTGATCAGAGACCTGCCGGAGAGCATTGTCATGTTTTTTTTTTTTATTGGAATGAAGGAATACATTTAGATGGGACAAGGCTAATGGAAGTTCAGAAACAAGAAAAAAAACACCTGTAATCAAAAGAATCAAGTCCTTTGTTTTTTTTTTTCATTTGGACACTATGAACATCTAAGGAACACCTTGCTAGTACCGGGTTGGCCCCACTTTTGCCTTCAGAACTGCCTTATTCCTTCATGGCATAGATTCAGTAAGGTACTGGAAATATTCCTCAGAGATTTTGGTCCATATTGACATGATAGCATCACGCAGTTGCTGCATATTTGTTGGCTGCACATCCATGATGCAAATCTCCCGCTCCTCCACATCCCAAAGGTGCTTTATTGGATTGAGTTCTGGTGACTGTGAAGGCCATTTGAGTACAGTGTGTGCAAGAAATGGCATGTTATCCTGCTGGAAGTAGCCATCAGAAGATGGGTACACTGTTGTCATAAAGGGATGGACATGGTCAGCAACAATATTCAGGTAGGCTGTGGTGTTGACACAATGCTCCATTGGTACTAATGGACCAAAAGTGTGCCAAGAAAATATTCCCCACACCATTACACCACCACCAGCAGCCTGAACCATTGATACAAGGCAGGGTGGATCCATGCTTTTATGTTGTTGATGCAAAATTCTGACCCTACCATCCGAATGTCGCTGCAGAAATCGAGACTCATCGGAGCAGGCAATTTTTTTGAGTTTGTGCAAATTTTAGCCTTAGTTTCCTGTTCTTTATGATTGGAGTGGCACCAGGTGTGGTTTTCTACTGCTGCTGTAGCCCATCCGCCTTAAGGTTGGACGTGTGGTGTGTTGCTCTTCTGATACCTCGGTTGTAATGAGTGGTTATTTGAGTTACTGTTGCCTTTCTATCAGCTGGAACCAGTCTGGCCATCCTTTTCTGACCTCTGGCATCAACATAACATTTGTGCCCACAGAACTGCCACTCAACGGATATTTTTGTGTGTTAACGAGTAGTTGGACATTGTATCTAATAAAGTGGCTGGTGAGCGTTTACACCAATTAATTAACCAATAGTTTTTTTTAGGAATATTGTATAAAATATAAATATATAGAAAATAAATGTGCAAAATTAAGGTAATTTAATGATTGTATATAAAATATAGATGAATTGAAAAGAATTACAAACACGGAGAAGTAATGCAAATCATAAAAATCGATTGTCCTTTATTATTATTAACATGTGTGAACATCAACATATTAAAAGGCTTTAAAAAAATACCTTAGATAAAATAATAATAATAATAATAACAACAACAAAATAAACAGAATAAGAGGCCGTTCACACTGAACGCTTTTTTGTTCTAAAAATGCAAGGCGCACCACACTGCCTTTTTTTTGTTGACAAGAAGAAAGTGCAGTGCGCTTTTTATGTCGCTAGGCAATGACTAGATCAGCTGGTTATTGTGCAAGAGTGTTGTTGTAGATATTTGTATAATTTTAAGATTTGTGAAGTCATACAGCATTGGATAACTCAAAACAGCAACCACAAGCCTCTCGTCCATCTTCAAAAGTCTCCAAAGTTGTCTTGAAAACACAAACACTGCAGGCACCTCAACAGAAACCCCCACCTCTACTTTTATTTGATTGGAGAATGAAAAAAGACGTGACTCATGTAACGCTTTTTACACTCAAGAGTTGATTTTTTTTTCAACTGCGAGCACACATCGCACAATGGCAAAAATGCGAGGCTCAGCAGGCGTTTAAAACGCAGGGCTTGCAGGGCACATGCAAAACACTCGCGGCCATTAGTAAATCATTAAAAAAAGGCGCCTATCAATGCAAAAACTGTGTTCAGTGTGATCGGCCCCTAAAGCAGTAGCGTTTTTAAAAATGAAACAAACGATCAGATAAACAAAACGAAAGGACATTCTGAAAACCATCCTTCATATGCAAATGTGTGTTTTCAGTGCTGTTGTATTCACAATCACAGACTGGACAGCTGTTTGATTTTGACTACAATTCATATTGATAATGGCAGGCTGCAATGTCAAGCTATGACAAATGATTATCTTTATTATAGAGGTTTTGCCGTGAATTTGTCATTATAATGTGAAAACACAATGCAGAGGGGCTCCACTGTTTAATATAACCGTGTAGAAACTTATATTTGAATTATGCTTGTTCCACATGTGAAACTCCACCAAAACGATTTAATGTGAATAATGTAAACG
>CAIGQZ010022722.1:1207305-1217756 GCA_903798205.1 Danio tinwini
CACACACACACACACACACACACACACACACACACACACACACACACTCTGAATCTGTGTGTGCGTGTGTGAGAGAGAGGTAATGTCCATGACCCTCCACCCACTGTGAACATACCAACATGGACCCACAGAGTACCTGCCACCCACACACAAACTCACACGCCGTCAGACACAAAGTATGAATGCATAAACAGTGTTGTACTGGCAGGGAGGTCAACAAAATGGCCAGGTAAACACATGATACAAAACACTCGCATATATTGAGCCACTTCCGCAAAAAGCAACAGACACCTGGTATTATGGTAGGAAAGACATATTATGAAATGATTGTGTATACAATCTCTTGAGGAAAAAAAATCTAATCATAATTACATGCACGCAGAGCATCTGAAGACCCCCATTTACACCCTCCCCTCCCTCCCCCACTCTCCCTGTGACACAGACACACACACCTCCAAGGCAAACTACTTGCCAGGTTTAGTGATGCAAACCAGGCAATGAACTCAGACTTCTGCAAAGCCTCTAATGATGATCTCACCATCATATGAAGAGAGACAGAAGGAGTACAGCTGAGAAGTTACACAGTGATGTAGACTATTGAGTTATATAGTGAATAGTTTCAGTTTGCCTCAAGATCCTGCATTCATGTGTGTGGAGATGGGACTCAAGGAATTCTGTAGACCTGCAGTCACACATTTCAAACTGAACTGTCTTAGTCTTAGTTTCCACATACATTAATATGAACAAAATGTTGTAATAATAATATGTTTCATTTTAATAAGGAGAAAAATATGTGTTTTAAAAGAAAAAAGAAAAACTGTCTTTTGTACAGCACCAAAAACAAGAAAAAAGATAAAAATTAAAAAACAAAAAAATGACAAAATTATGGAAAATAAAACAAATGAATGACTCAATAAATGAATAAATGAATAAACGAATGAATGAATATTAGATGTGAATTAATTAAAACAATGCATAATCATCATAAACAGCAAACAAATTATATTAAAATGGAAGGAAAATTAATGAATGAATAATTGAATGAATGAATAAATGTATGTTAGATGTGGATCAATTAAGATAATGCACAATTATCATAAACACCACAAAAAAGGCAAAAAATCTAACAGAAAGAGATTGAATTAATGAATGAATGAATGAATGAATAAATGAATGAATGAATATAAGATGTGGATTAATTAAGAGAATGCATTATCATCATAAACAGCACAAAAAAAACAAAAATAAAATTAAAGAAAAATGAATGAATGAATGAATGAATGAATAAATGAATGAATGAATGAATGAATGAATGAATATAAGATGTGGATTAATTAAGAGAATGCATTATCATCAAACAGCACAAAAAAAAACAAAAAAAAATTGAAGAAAAATTAATGAATGAATGAACGATTGAATGAATGAATGAATGAATGAATGAATGAATGAATGAATATTAGATGTGGATTAATTAAGAGAATGCATAATCATCATAAACCGCCCAAATAATTTTTATAAAATAAAATGGAAGAAAAACGAAATGAACGAACGAATGAACATTTGATGTGGATTAAGTAGGAGAATGCATAACCATCATCAACAGCACAAAACTGATTAGTCACATGGGTGTAAAGTTTGTTACGTCATAGTTATTCTGCAATTGGTTTCCATCCTCTATTATTCACTTTTTTTTGCACAACTACAAAAACTACTGAAAGCGAGTGTAAAAAAATTACTTAGCAAATGAATGTGCAAAATAGGGAGTTTTTATATGAATTGTGGCATTTCCATCACTCAATTCTCATGCGAAATTTCTAAATAAAAATGAACACAGGGAGATGGAAACTCAGCTGACAGTAATGTAGAGCAGAAGACTTTTAGAACCAAACATTTTTCATCATTTGGTCACCCTCATGCCATTCCAAACCTTTTTGCCTGACTTTCTATACAAACCTGTATGACTTTCTATATGCGGAATGGAAACTATTTAGATGCGATACATTAAGATATCTTCTTTTGTTTCGCAGACAAAAGCACTGTAATTTTTGATCTTGTATAAAACAACAATTCACATAAATCTATGAGTGGAAAGACCTTGATAATTTTTTTGTTTTTGAAAGGTAGGTTTCTCTTTACCAGAGGTTCCTTGTACTCTTTAAAAAAAATCTCTTTAAAATTTCAACAAATACACAATTCAATAGCACTTCAAGGACTTGGATGTAAACTATAAAACTATTAATTCACTTCAACATTTAAGTCACTGACAGAGTTTACTTCACACTTCAGGCACACTATCTTCATCTCATAACTATATTATATTATATTTATATTTATTTGTATACTTAAATTAATGTAAACATAAAATTGTAAATACAAATAATTATTTAACTCTCTATTAGGTTGTTTTATTTGTTTAATGCATTTAAAACACTTATTTTATATGCAGTGCTTGTTCTGGCAATAAAAGCCTCATCAATAAAAGACAATAAAATTGAAAATGAGAGAGCAAGAGGCAACGAACAGACAGAGATAACACCTATTTATGGCTCATCAATCCTAAAATCATCATCCAGCCTTATGGGCCGAGATGCCTTTGCCTGATTTCTCTCTCTCTCTCCCTCTCTCTCTCTCTCTCTCTCTCTCTCTCTCTCTCTCTCTCTCTGTGAACCTGTCAGGGTAAACCTGCGGTCCAGCAGCTCATTCAGGCCCGGCTGAAGTGCAAATTGGACATCTGGTGCTGCCTGCAGTCTCACAAAGACTCTCGCCCACTTTTGTACCCCACATTCACACTCTCAAATCTGAGAACGCTGGAACACAGGGACACACTCCACCAATAGCGGCATTCACACACGCACACACACACATAGAGAGAGAGGGTTACAGTCAGAGTAGGAAATCTAGTTTTCTGCTGAATCTGGCATGCGTATGCATTTTGGGTTGAACAACACTGAATTCACACACTTTTATCACATTCTGTGCTTATTGTACACACAAAAAAAGAATTCTGTGGATGGATTCAGATATAGTGAGGCGTGGTCAAATGAGCTGAGAATAATGCATTTTCTACTTGTGGCTGAATGCAATATGAAAAATAAAAAATAATAAGAAAATTACATTTTAGTTATGCAGTTTTTTGTTTGTTTGTTTAATAGTCATGGGACAAGCTGTCTGACAGCTGGCTTTCTGTGTGCATGCTTATGCTTGTCCACACTAAAAACTGTACAGCAAGGAGTGTAAACTGAAGAGACTGAAAAGATTTTATGATTTCAGATGTTGTTGTCAATTAAGATATCCATACTCCCCTGTATTTATACGACCTACCAATATAATTGCTATAAAAGAAAATGTAGCAAAGATGCAAGAGCGTGCTCACATTTTTATTCTGGGTTCCACATAATTCCTTCATGTTGTCCCAACACAAATCGATTAAGTTAACTTTATAGTTTTTACAAATTTAGGTAGATTGAACATAAAATTTTTAAGTTGCCCCACAAAACAAACTTAAGAATTGTGGTTTTAACTAAATTTAAATAAGTAGTTGAACAAGTAGCAAAAGTCATATTTTGAGAGCAAAAAGACTATTATAGTACTTTAACTGGTTGAGTTACACATAAATTAATTCTAACAAACATAAACAAACCTTAGATGTAGAATGTAAAAAAATAAACAATAAGATATTAAAAATATTTGAGGCCTTGAGATGAAGAACCCTATAAGTCAATATTTTCAAATTGAGTAAATTTGCATTGTAAACATTTTATTGTATATTTTTGTTTTAATTGAAGACAGACGACAAAAGCTTCTCAATTCTAAGAAGATAACATTTTTCAGTGTCAGTATTAAAAATCAAAAGTTATTGTGATTTATATTTCTCAAATGTGGAAGAACAGTGTATGTCCAGTTAGTGTGGAATAACAGTATAAGTCCAATTCATCATATCACTTTAAAGCACTTTTAAAGATCTGATTCCTTTATCTCTTTTAATACAGTAACATAAACTCCAGGTTCATATTAAGCATTTCTTTCAAGTTTATTATTATTATTATTATTATTATTATTATTATTATTATTATTATTTATTTATTTTAATTTTTTTTACAGAAAATACAGTATGAACAATGTATAACATATAGACCTTCTTACAGTACAGGCAGTAACAATAAATTATAATACAATAAATAAATAAATAAATAAATAAATACATACAATGCAGACATACATTATAGCTAAATATTGTTGCTTATTTAGAAAAGCGGTCACAGCGCACCTGTGCATATACTACTTCAAACTGTTCTCGCGCTCTGCCATCTCACGATATAAATATATATTAGACCGATTGTGAAAGTATCATACTGCCAACGTCTGTCTTTGTTGAACTTTATCAACAATAAACAATCTCAGTTTTGCACCTCCAATCTATTTACGCATGTTAGCTCGAAATAACTCAAGGTTTAAAGTATTACTATTTCCCTTCTAGACTGTTTAATGAATGTAGGCCACCACAAACATTGCTTTAATATCAGGTGCCACAACTGTGATCTGATATTGCATGCATCCATATTGCACACATACATCACAAACGCATCTAAGCTTGTTCAACCGAATCCTTTAACATTCAAAACAATATCCCAAACTCCAACCTGCTTTCAATTCCACTCTATTTTGAACTCATTCAACAGAAGAAATCCGGTCACCCGCTGTTCTGCTCCGAAACTTTTGCTTTATGTTTTCAGCCACGTACGCAAACATGCAATGATAATAGGGGAGTAGTGTGTTTTTTTTTGTTTTGTTCTTAAAGGGCCATTTCTCATAGGATCATACCTGGACCAGAAATAAAACATTCACGTAATCCTAAAAGAGTCAATCTGTTTCTTTTGAACATCAAACGAATATGAACTACAAATAAAGCCAATGAATGCAGATGTAAATGAACAAAGATAATTAAGTGCATGTATACACAAATTACCTTAAGACTCAGTGAACTGCGTTTGAACTTTCTAAGCCAAGTACAGTCAGGATACAGAGGAAAAAGAAACTAAACTTTCCTAAAGGCACACGCACACACATGTTTACTAGGATGTCATTGTAAACCCGAGTGTCCTCATAATGTTGAGTAATCTGACATTGTCTTCATAAACAACATATACAAGAATGCACACACACACACACACACACACACCCACACCCACACACACACACACACACACACACACACACACACACACACACACACAATAAAGACAATTAAATGCATGTACTGTATACACACATTACCTTAAGTGAACTGCATTTGAACTTGTACATGAATAAAAAGAAACGTTCCTAAAGCCGCAGACACACTGGGATTATGCTTTGGAAATGTCAATACTGTTCAAATTAAATCTGTATTCATCGAACACATAATTAAATCAACTGGAAAGCTTATAAATGTAAATCAAATCAAATGGGGGTATCCAAATTGATACCCAGTGCTAACACACACACATTCTAATAAGCTAACATGCGATACACACCAAAAAGAACAGTCCACGCTCCTAAACCTTATAACATGCACACAAGAAGAATTAAATGCATGTATACACACACATACATTACCTTAAATGAACTGCATTTAAACGTTCTAAGTCAAGTAAGGATAGCTTTAGAAATGTCAATACTGTAAAATCTGTATTCATCGAACAAGGAATCGAAAGCTTATTAATCAAATCGGGACACACACATACACAGATACACATTCTAGAAGCTAACATACTTATTACATGCACATCACAATGAGCAATCAACACTCTTAATAGGGTGGTCTACTACGATATCATATTTGAAACTTTAGTTAATGTGTAATGTAGCTGTGAGAACATAAACAACATCTCTAAATGTAATATGCTCAAAGTGCAATGCAAAGGGAGAAATTGGCTTTAACTGATTTAGCTTAGCAAAGCCTACAGCGAACGAAGTTTGAGGACTACAACAAAAAAAAATTGATATTATTGATATCATAAACCCTTCAGGTTACACACATACACCCCACGCAGCTAAGGGGCGTGGCCAGATGCATTGTACTCTTAAAGCAGCGAAAGCTAAAATGCCGTCCAAACGCTGCTATTTCCACAAAGCTTCTTCTGTTTCTGTATGTGGGCTTCCTAAAGTTATGACACAAAGAGAGAATTGCTTACAATTTAATTTTAATTAAAAAAAGATATAGCTCTAGCATTGGACAAAGGACAGCTTCCAGAATGTCTCCCAGCTCAACGCTAGATTTGGCTGAAAGCTCTTTAAAGAAGGAGCAGCTCCAATCATAATAGAAGAAGCTGTGCATTGTGAGCCACAAACTGTAAGTGTTTTTATTTGTTAAAATTGATCTATTACATTTGGGGTGTAAACCTACACTGGTCTTACGGTTCGGTTCGGTTACGATTATCATGCCATCGATTTGGTTCAATTCGATATCTCGGTGCATTGATAATGCTTTCCATACATAATTAGATTTTTTTCTTCACAACACAAGAATTTTTTTTATTAAAATATATAAATATGTTTATATTTATATATTACTTGTGATACAATTTTGTCCTTTAATACAAGCAGTAAGATATATGAACTGTACCTTTAATTTTACCTGCTCAAAAAAAAACACTCTTTGTGAATGTTTTAGACAAAACTCCAATACATGCACAGAAGACAGCACGAGCATTCATAACAAATAAACTAATGTAAATATGATCCCGCTTGCTTTTTGAGCACTGGCAAGTTCTTACACCCCAATGATTGGTCATTGTCTTCACCTGCTCAACAGAAAGGGCTGCGATTAGAAACGAAAGCGCCCCATGAGTGACGCGGGAAAAACAGCTACGCGTTAGTCTATAGGCGCATAATACGTGGTTATCAGGTAATCCGTAATAGAATAAATACAATACAATAAACTCGCACCACAGGCACGCTTGTGTCTGGATCCACAAGTATCGCTTTTAACAGCCAAGAGGAGAGGAAACTTTACCTCACAAACATGCCAACGGGTCAAATGCCCAAAGAGTGTGTGTGGGGGGGGGGGGGGGGGGGTGCAGAGATGGAGTTTTACAGCATTTCTCCCTAGTAGTGAAATAGCGGCTCCTGCTTTACCATTCCTCAGTGTCAGTGAAAGATTTGCTTTTTAAGTAGTAGGAGTGTTTTATTTACTCACCCTCGCCTCCTTCGCCATAGTATTCTACCGCAACATCGCGCATAGGGGATAAATGATGTCAGTGCGTAATAACCGGTTATCTGCATCGCGGTGCACAGAAAAAACAATTAATTTTGACACCCCTATATTACATGCGCAATGTCTAGCGTTAACGGTATGTTCTAGCAAGGACGTAAACAAGGATGTAAACAACAGGAAATGCTGTTGGCACCACTAACAATTTAGCTACAAATTCATATTTATCCATCAAACCGCTGTACACACCCACAATCTTCAGCAGTGCTGCAGTGTCTCTCTAAGCGGCTGCTTTCCCTGCGTTCTACTTATCAAATAAACTCACAAACGATATGTGAACATTTTATATTACTTACACATGCTTATAACCCCAATATATGTAAAAGATTTGTCAGATTTCATTTTAGACAGCAGGCATGAGGTTCAGCTGTGTCCTTTTCATTTTCTGTCTGATTCAGGCTCAAACTCATATGGACACAGCAGAGGCAAAGCGCATGCTCGTAGAGGTGTGATGCTTCCTGGTGACGTGGAGCTGATCTGTAAATCACAGCACATTATGTTAGCTAACCAATCCGAGCCTCATGAGGAGCACACATTGTTGTGCACCCCATAAACACAACCAAGCCTTAAAAATACACTCTGGACCACCCCTTTAAACCTTATAACACACACACACAAAAAGAGATAATTAAGTGCATGTATGCACACATTACCTTAAGTGAACTGCGTTTAAACTTTCTATGCCAAGTACAGTCAGGGTAATATCACACACACAGTACTGCAAAAATTAAATCTGTCCCCCAGTCTAAACCCCCCCACACACACAAGAATCGAAAGCTTGTGAATCGAAATCAAATAGGTGCATTTGTATCGACACCCACTTCTAACACACACACACACACACACACACTAACAGACAGATTTACAGACACACACACACACAAACACACACACTCTTATAAGCTAACATGGGATACACATCAGAATACGAACAATCAACACTCTTAAACCTTATAACGCACGCACAAAGCCTAAGCGTGACAGTGGAAGGAGGTTGAGGGAAGTAATGCTTGGTAAAGCGTGAAGGTGTGAACAGTGAGAGAGCTGTAAATCAGAGCTCACTCAGACAAAACACAACAAAAAACACTTTGTGGATGAAAGATGGTCTATACAGTATCAGAGAGGCCCTGTGCACTCCTGAAATCCATATCAGGTGTCAAACGCAGGTGTAAACGAAGTCCAAAAATCCCTTGTGATCTGATCACTGAAGCCACATTTAAAGGTAGTCAAAAATCTGTGACCCATGTAAATATAAACGATGACCTACACAAATATCAATACCAACAGCACTGGGTTAGAACAATGATTTTAAAGCTTGCTGGTTACGTGTGGCCTAGGAAAAGTAGCTATGTGAGTTCAGTGCAGTTTAATGCAAGTATTATATACTGTACAGAAAGGTTATTATTTATAGTTGAGCCAGTAAAGCATAGAAATATCCCATCAGGTGATTCATTGACTAAGGGTGCTTTCACATCTGTGGTTCGGTTCATTTGGTTCAGACCAAGGGCAACAAATAATACATTGAAGCATTTTTCTGCCGTTTTTGGGTCCTTTACACACGACACTGATTGCTTTGGCACTGTTGCCAACTATTTTCAATGAAAAGGCGCTAAACTCTGCCCGAAAAGTTGCTAGATTATGTCATATGTAAATGTGCATACTACTGACGTCATCACGTTCTACCGTTTCGGTTTGTTTAACAGCCTATGGTTAAAAAAAAGAGGAATTTATTTTTGCACTACGCTTTATGTAAGCATGTCAATTTAACTAAATGTATTGCTGTTTGAATACAGTATATCAACATAGATGTGTAGTGAATTTGCAGTAATCTCTAAGGCATAATATACTCAGACAAGTTCAGAAACCGTGACTAAAATATCTGTGATTGTGAACAAGAAAAGAATACACAGTCAAATTAAATTGTTAAAATAAAGTAGAAGCAGATCGATTTGAATGTAAAATGGAAATACCTCCCACTGCCAATGCTACATAATTTGCCGTCGGTACGCAGAGGAGTTATCTGCTCTCATGCTGCAGGTGGGAGAGACTGCTGAGAGACTGACTGGGTTGCCTGTCAGTGTTCTGAGGCGGGAGAATGGCCGACAGCATCACCTGCAGCTCGTTGAGAAGAGTAGGGACGGTACAGTATGGACACATGACAGTCTATAAAAATCTCCAGCAACACACAAAAAAGTCCCTAGATTTGGTCCGAACCAGTTGAAAGAACCAAAATGCAGTCATGTGACAAAATCCACATCACTCATTGGCCAGATGTTATTCAACGTATTTCTTATACTGCTTTTCAATTGGTCAGAATTAATGTGCGGGAAAATGCTAATGGAACTCCCGCGAGCTAACAAACTGGCAGATACAAAATGTCACTTTTTACCTTGGAGGGAAGACTTTGCTGGCTGATTGTATCCCTGGTTATAGTATACATATAGTTTGTATACATCACTTTAGACAAACTATACATTTCGAGAATCAAGCGTGGCTGGGGCTGGAAAACACTGTTTTAATGCACTGCAAATGGCAAAGGTGCATCGCAAGTCACTTCAGGAGGAGGCGTGAATTCATTTTGCTAAACTGTGACAAGGTCATCTTCTGGAAATATTACCAACGATCCATCAGGTGTTGTATTTCCCTCTCTCTCTCTGTTTAATACTGTCGGTAAAGCCCTGTCAACAAATATTTTTCCACCACACCCCATAAGATGGCACAGTGCATCGGACTACAGCAGCTGGATTAGTCAAAAAAGGCACAGTACTTTTTGCGGTTGGGTCTGTTTTAGTTAGAATCATGTTCTCACTACAAAAAGTCCTTTTAAGGCAAGTCATTTCACTCTGTGGCTATCTTTGAAACACCTCTCGGGCAGTATGCTCGGGCATTCTGTCTGAATAGGTAAACATCAAACTCTCCAAAACTACGTGCCAATCTTACCACTAAATTTCATATTAGGAATCATCAATAAAATTAAACAACAACTGTGTCTTGAGTTTTATCTCTAAAAATCCAAATCACACAAAATCAGCAGAAACTCACGCTTAGTCCAAGCCCCTCCCCCAGACTATAATCATATATAGCAATCGATGATTGGCTCCTGTACTACAAGGCGGGCTTTATTTGCCATATAGTGATCGATGATTGGCTCTTGTACTAGAAGGCGGGCTTTATTTGCCATATAGTGATCGATGATTGG
>CAIGQZ010022722.1:1217766-1237592 GCA_903798205.1 Danio tinwini
GATCGATGATTGGCTCCTGTACTAGAAGGCGGGCTTTATTTGCCATACAGTGATCGATAATTGACTCCTGTACTAGAAGGTGGGCTTTATTTGCCATATAGTGATCGATGGTTGGCTCCTGTACTAGTAGGCGGGTTTTATTCACCATATTAGACCATTACATTTTTCCCCATTCAAAAAGATACGACATCATACGAGTCACATGTCTTGTATATTCTAGAGTCTTTGCTACAAACAAACTGCTCCAGGGTTCGTTTAAAAGCGTACCGAGACCACTTCTTCAAGGAGGTCTCAGTACGCTTTTTTGGTCTGCTTTTGGTGCACACTCGAGTGCGATTGCTCTATTTACACCTGCCCAAATGAACCGCACCAAGAGGGAAAACAAACTCTAGTGTGATTCAACTCAACTAAATGAGGCAGATGTGAAAACACTGCAATCGAAATATTAAAATGTGAAAAAAATGTTCAGCAAAGGTTCTTTTATCTGATTCAAAAATATTTAGGTTGTGTAATATTATATTATAATAATATCAATAGTGATCATGATGATGCCAAACAGAAACTTTTTAACAGGCAGTTTTGCTGAACCAAAACATTCTGCAATAATAATAATAATAATAATAATAATAATAATAATAATAATAATAATAATGTTGTGCTGGTTAATATTTTTTGTGGTCTTTATTTATGACTTTATCACCTTTGGTAGAGAATAGCATTTATTTAGAAAAAATAAAAACACACAAATATCTTTGCTTTCACTTTTGATTGATTAAATGCATTCTTGCTAAATGAAAGAATAACATTTTTAAACAATCTTAATATAAAACCTGCCGCAAATGCACTATAGTAACATTTGATCATAACCAGCAAATTACTATATTAAAATGATTTCTGAAGGATTGTATAATACAAATGAAAGCAAAATTATTTTGGAATCTGGAACATTTTAATATGTAATTTGTTACAGAGATGTGGAATTTTCAGCATCACAGGAAAAAAAATACATTTTAAAATATACTCAGAAAACAATTTATATTAAAATATTATATTAAAATGTTACTTTTTTATCCAACAAATGCTTTCTTTGTGAACAGGAATTATTTATTTTTTCTTAAAAAAAAAAAATCTTAACGTTTGACCAGTGCTGTAAATATTTCACATGTACGTAGAAGTCCAATCAATAAATCAATTATACTAATCTGTACTATTGAAATAATTCACATGTTATAAAACTTCCATATTGCTATATTTAAATACCAGGAGATAACTTTTAAAAATGTTATTAAATATTAACATTACCTCTCCCAGCGCTTCATATCTTTTTTGGTTCCATCTGTGCAGGTCCTCCTTGTAGTTAAAGACAAATGGCTCCCCTGTTTTTGTATGTCTTAACTGGCCCTCTACAGAAAAAAGGAAAAACACAGATTAGTGTAATTTTGTTAAAGCCTTTAGATACCAAAATTAGGTTTACTGGTTTTTCATAAACAACAGTTTGTAACACATTTTTAAATCTGGCTCAAACATATTCTTAAAATATCCCCAATAAAGTCATGATGCCTGCTATATCTTACAAGAGGCCATTTTCTGCTTTTCCATTAAAAGTCTGGTCTCATTTTTGTTTATTACATTTTCCTCCATATAAAATTTGTTCCAGTTTTACTTCAGCTCAGGATGATCGTGTCAATACATGTGAAGCGTGAGGAAAGGCATTAGGCCAAAGCCTTTGTACGTCAACAATAAAGGAATGCTCTCCAACATAAAACTAAGACTTCTTTGATTGGCCATCACACACTTTAAAGCGCAGTTGTTTTATCAGCAAGGGCACAACATTGGCAAGCTTGAACGCATGTGAATCGCTCTTTACCTTTACTTTCAGCAAACATTTTGCACCTGCAGTCTGAGGAGTGTCACAGTATAGGACTGAAAAGTACACTGTGACTGTTACATACACCTATTGCACCCATACACTAATATGCATACACGATTGCCGGCAAACAAATATCTGTATGTATACATGGATATGTGCAGTGCTGTCAGTTTATTCTGCATGTGTTTGTATAATGTCAATAAGTATTTTTGTGTCTACTCTCCAAGGCAGGGGTGTTCAAACTCGCTCCTGGAGGGTTAGTGTCCTGCATATTTTAGCTCTAACCCCAATTAAACCATAGAACCAGCAAATCAGCTCTTTCTAGGCAAACTAGAAACTTCCAGGGCGGTATGTTGAAGGAAGTTAGAGCTAAATTATGCAGAACACCGGCCCTCTAGGACCGAGTTTGGACACCAAAGGTTTAAATGACTTCTGTGTCACTTTTGTCTTCCATGTGTCAGTTCAATCCTTAACAAGGATCATCAAACAACTCAGCCAATCTTGTCATGTTTACACCTATTAAAAGGGATAGTTCCCCCAAAAATGAAAATTCTCATCATTTAATATTTACTCACCCTCAAGTGGTTCCAAACCTTTGAGTTTTTTCTTCTGTTACCCACAAAATAAGATATGTAGAAAAAAAGTATTGACTGTTTTATTCCTACTATGGGAGTCAATGGTTACAGGATTTGATCTGTCTTCAAAATATCTACTTATTTGTTCAACAGATGAAATAAACTCATAATGAAATGGAATTACTTGAGGGTGAGTAAATATTAATTTAGAGGTGAACTATCCCTTTAAGTGTTTTTGTCAAGACGATCACAAATGGATTATGTTAAACAAGAGCTGAAATATTCTGAGATTATCCACCTTTCTCTCTCAATGATTAAAAAAAATACACATTTGATCATGCAGACTGCTTTTGTAGAGTAAACACTCAAAAAGCCACAAAGTTTTCATCTAGCATATATTTTGTGTGTATAATTTACTGATATATATTTTTGTATAAATAATATGTGCCTCCCAGCATGGTACTGGGTTGGGGCTGGAAGGGCATCATAAAACGTATGCCAGAGTAGTTGGTGGTTCATTCAGGGCTGATAGTGACCCCTGATAAATCAAGAACCAAGCTAAAGAAATATAAACAAATGAATATGGTACAGTATGTGAAAGACACATGAGTGAACTGCAGCAGGAAAAGCGCATAATCCAGTTTGTCCTAAACAGGAGTCCTACTTTATATCAAGGGCTTTAAAATAAATCCAGAGATCTAGTTAACACGTACAGTTTGAAATGGGTTGCCATGTCAGATGCTCTGACAGACAGAAGCTGCTGACATATCAGCTACTTGCAGTGGTTAAGGTGTTTGAGATGTTATTTTCTTCAGTGCATCACTTACATTTTACAGGTACAGTTAAAGACTAAATTTATTAGCCTTCTGAATTTTTTTTCCAAATATGACATTTAACAAGGACATTATCCACAGTATTTTTCTACCATATAAGGTTTTGTTTCTTTTTAATTTGGCCGGACAATAATTTCTAACTTGTCTAGTTAAGTGTTTACATTGCACTTTAATCTAATCTTGCTAAATATCTAACAAAATATTATGAACTGGCAAAGAAAAAAAAATGTTATTAAAGGGCACCTATGTTGAAAATCATATTTTGTAAGCTATATGGACAGAACTGTGTGTAGGTAAAGTTTGTCCAGTCATATTGGGGTGATATAAAGACAATAATTATCTATTTTTAAGTTTCCTGACATCCAAATCCCTCACATTTTGAGGCCGACCGCAACATGATGTAGGAGTGCAGTTTCCCCACCCACCGATTTGACTGACAGCCGTGTATTAACATGTCTCTGTAGTAACACATATAATTATATCAAGAAGACAGGACGTGCGCAAAGCAACTGGGATTAAAAGATCTGTTCAGCTCTCTGTGATCATCATTCTTACTGTAGTATTTCTCACAAATGTTACATGACATCTACTTTCTTCATGTCTGTCATTGTGCTGTTTATCTGACGCAGGAGACTGAGGCACACTCTTGACAGGCCGGTGGGCGGAGAGAACTATAGCATTAAAGGCACAGGCAACAAAAACAGCTACAAGATGCTCAGAGTCAAATCATCCTATTTCAAACTAATATTTCAAATTTCACTTACCCTATTGGCAGATTATTTTGCTTGCTTAAAGAAAAAACATCAACTTTTGACTTGAAAAAGATTTGTCTGGAAAATGCTTTATGATTTAATAATGTTTAGATGTTTGGACTCTTAAGTCCAAAAAATCTTAAGTATGACAAGTGTTATTTACAGCGTATTTTGAATAAGTTAATTTAAATTTTTTGGTGAACTATACATTTTTTTGGAGGGAGAGCTTTCACATGGAAGCTGTATTTAGGCTACTCAAATGTATAAACAGAACCTTGGTATTTTATGAAATGCTATTTCACTGAAAGTTTTAGTGCACAAGTTCTTGAGGTCTGTCCATTCACAGCCTGCATGCAGAAGCCATTCCACCTGTCAGACGGTGACCTTCAGTTCAGAACCTCAGGCCAGCTTGATGTGCATCATTCCCCTTCATGCAATTAAACACTGGCTGACACCCCCACGCCCATCTGGCAGGTACAGGGCATTTGAACGGCTAACGCTACTCCTGTTCCCCTTATTTCGGCCTTCTGGGAAGTCTGGCAGGCCGTCCTCAGACAGCTGGTGCTGCAATAGTGGACTCTCCACCACTGTACCTCAAGCCACCAGAGATCTGAGAGCGTGAACATGCGCGAGTGTGGCTGGACCACCGCAACTGTTCCCTCCTATGTGCATCCTTTGAGGGGATTGTTTGAGAGCCGGCCAGCCGACTTCATTCAAAGTGACCCACTTCAATGCCACTGTTCTGCCAAGGCTGGACAATGAGGTCTGGCTTTTGCCAAGCACTGATGCTGCTAAACAGCTGCTGAGGTGGATGAGGTAAACAACAACAACAACACACTTGGTTAGGACTAATGGTGTTTCGGTGGAAGGGCTAAATGAATGGCTTTCTCGACATCATCAATTTGAATTGTATTGTATGTGATATTGTAGTACAAGGTACATTGAACCAGCTCAACATTTTGACACTCTTACTCTAGTTAAAGGGAGACTATCTTAGATTTGGCCCTTTAAAGGAACACTGAACTTTTTTGACAAAATCACTTTTTACAACTCCCCTAGAGTTAAACAATTGAGTTAACATTTTTGAATCCATTAAGCCGATCCCAGGGTCTAGTGGGATAACTTTTAGCTTAGCTTAGCATAGATAACTGAATCTGATTAGACCATTAGAATCTCACTCAAATATAATATATCATGCAGATTTTAACTGGTGATGTAGGGCTTGGTGCTAGAGACAAGTCACTGAGTAATATCTTTGTGCCTGCTGCAGCTATAGTATGGCAGCAATGTTCCTTGATTATTAAGCTGGAAGGAGAGTATAAGGTCACGTTTACACTAATAAGCTTTCGTTTTCTAATGGCATTTTATAACTAAAATGATCCATGTCCACACTGGCGTTTCATTTAGAATTTTTAAAAAGATCTCTGTCCAAACTACACAGCTGAAAACACATATCACGTGACCACACACACACTCTAGCATGCGCTGAAAGCTGCTTCAGTGTATTCTTGTGTGAGCTCCAGGCAGTTAGGGGAAGCTCTGAGCACACCTGCTCGGCTGACAGCAGCCAAACGTTGATCAGTCCATCCCGAATCTGCTGCTGGATCTCATCTCTCTGTAGTTGTTAAACGCTATAATTCATCTTGTGTAGATCTAACGAGTCAGTCTTTTGAATCTATTAGCCTACTTGTTCTCAGGTAACATGTTTGGGCTGAGCGCAAAGATAAGTTAGCCTAATATAACCTATTCATTTATGTAACCATGTACAATGATTCTGCACGTTTGACTGATTGCTTGCCTTTATTTCCTATATTGTATAAACTTATTGTACTTTATACTTTTATATTAAGTCTGATTATTAAAATTATAGCTTACTGATTATAATATTTAGACGAGACAAAAGAGATAGCTATTTTGTATTTCACCATGCATTTCCTCTAATAATCTTTATTGTGTGCATATAGCCTAAGATTAAGCACATATTGCCAAAGCCACACAGTGAGCATAATGTTTCATATTTTTCAATGAAAATGAAAGGAGGCAGTTATTAGGCTCTGTTTTGTAATAAATTTGCATACAGTGAAGATGACGGTCATATAAATATGTACATGATGCCTTAACTTTTTTTGGTGCCTGTTATGTTTAAGATGTTATTAAAAAATTAAGAGAGACAGTGCTTTATGTGAGGTTTTCATTTTATTGTTAAGCCAGGGAGCATGATGTTATGTGCACTGCCTACATTTTACATACTTCATAAACTTATGAAGTCTGAACTTACAAGGAAAGGATGCACGTCTGAACTTTGTGTAGGCTTCTTGATACTAAGAAAAAGCCCCAATCAGGTAGCGCAAATGTCTGCAGCCATGCCTCAGATGTCTCCATTTTGCCTCATCCACACTGACACGGAGCAGTAGCGTTTTAAATCAAAAAACATTTAAAAAACGCTCTGTTTTTGGGGCTCAAAACCCCTGGGGTAGTGTAAATGGAACACATAACTGTAGTAAAAATAATGCATTTTAAAACTAAAACTTTTTTTCCAGAGATAGGTGGAAGGGCATCCGCTTCGTAAAACATATGCCGGATAAGTTGGCGGTTCATTCCGCTGTGGCGACCCCAGATTAATAAAGGGACTAAGCCAAAAAGAAAATAAATGAATGAATGAAAACTAAAATGTATTATTGTAAACAGAGCCTAAGAGCCAAGAAATAGCAACTTGTAATTTTCCTGTCAGTCTTACTACACAATGTAACAACAGAAGAATTAAGCTTTAAATAGTATTTTTTTTTAAGATTATAGAAACTTTTTTCTTTTTTGTACAGCAAGATGCTAATGGTTTAATCTGATTCAATGACCTATGCTAAGCTAAGCTAAGTGTGGTCCCGCCAGATCTGGAGATTTGCTGAATGAAAGTCAACTGTTTAACTCCAGGGAAGTTGCAAAATGAGCCTAGCTGGTTAAGCCTTAATGTGTTGGTTAAATATTTGCTGATCATAATAGGTCTGAAATATTATAATTAATATAATTTATTAATATTATTGAATGTATTTTAAAAATAGAATAATATTAATAACCACTGATTAGATGTGTACCAGTTTTCAGAAATAGTATTCACTGTAATAATGAATATGCACAATATTGCTATCATGGGCACTTCAAATCAATGCAAATCACTGTGCTCTCCCAGCTTAATTAGATGCTGAGACCTAAATTATTTTAAGTATAACAGTACTGATCCACTCTCATAAATTTTTATTCAACTTAAAGCAGAGGATTAGGAAAGGACATACATTTAGACCATTTGCCTTCTTTAGTGTATCAATTTTAGCCTCTCTGTAATTATATAGCAAACGGCATAAAGCAGGTAATTAATCGACATATTGCATTTAAATAACAGCAATTTAAAAAAAGAACAGAAATTAAGATATCAAACAAATAAAGAAATAGCTTAGACATTTCAAAATCCTGTGAATTGTATCTCTGAATTGTACTATTATCTTTAAAGCAAACTTTAGCTTCTCGTATATCTAATGGAGGGATGTTAGACACTGTGTGTATGCAACAGTGTATGTAATGTGCTATCAGTGTTGGAGAGTAGCTAGCTACAGTACAGTTATCTCAGTTAATAATTTGGTTCAATTTTCAGTAGCTTGAACTCAGCTGCTTATAATAGTAGCTTTTCCAGTAGCTAGCATTTTTCCAGCAAGAAGCAGAGTAGCTTGACTACAGCTACATTTCACTGAGTGAACCTGAAATGGTTGGAAGCTGCACAGCATCGTCTTACAAGATCTACTGTACAATAGTGTATTACAGCCACTGTATTATGTATAATATGTATTATGTACTAATTTGTTATTTCATTACATAACATCAGTTGAAATTCTATCCATAAAGCATTCTAACCCTTGTCAGTTAACCTGAAATAAGAAAGTTGTGTGAGGTAATTAGCTATTTTCTTGTTACAATTCCAATTAAATGTTTGTTGTAGTTTTGTACTCCGACTCTTGACAGCATGATAAATTTGCAAATTTATGAGTAATAAAACACTGTTTTAAGTATTCTATTAAGTATACCGTTTTCATAATATACGGCTTGTGTGGAAATAAAAATTGCTTCAATGTAAAGTGTTAGCAAGTAAGTTCTAGTGTAGCTAGCTACTTTTTTTTTAAAAGTAGTTTAACAGTAGCTTAGTAACTTTCCCTGATAAGTAGCTTGTAGCTGACCAAGATACAGTTCCACTTCCCAAAAGACAGCATTTAGGCTTATGTTAGTCTGTTTTTCATTATCCTGAGGTCTCCATAATCCCAGACCAGGCCGTATCCTGAGCAGATGCTGTGGCGGTCATGGAGGAGTGGAGAGCATGAGACTGATCCTGAAAGACCCCAGTGACAGATGAGTCTCCGCACTGATCCCGAAGGGCCAGCCTGTACACCTGCCGGTGACCGGTTTGGCCAGAGAAGAAATAGTCGTGACCAACTGAGCCTGGTTTTTCTCTGGGTTTTTTTCCCCTTCACTTTCGTCAATTGGTAAAGTTTTGTTCCTCACCACTGTCGCCACTGGCTTGCTTGGTTTGGGACTTGTAAAGCTGTGCATCGATGGATTTGCTCTTCAGTGTTTGGACTTTCAGCAGTGAAAATTAAACCACACTGAACTCAACTAAACTTAACTTTAACTCTGAAAACTGGACTGACATAGTTTCAATTTACTAGAACTTCTATGTTAAGCTGCTTTGACACAATCTACATTGTAAAAGCACTATAGAAATAAGCATGAATTGAATTAAATTGAATTCCAAAGTAGCTTCCCAAACACTGCACGCTGAGATGCTATAGACGTTTGTCTATATTTTCAACCTCTTTTAGTAATCCAATAAAATGTTGTTATAATACCAGACATACAGATAACAGACTCAGCAATTACCATGGCATAACAAAAATTCATGTTGCCACATGCCACTGCATTATAAAGGTTTTGGGGTCTCTAACAAAAGGCTATGTCATTGTCTTATACTGTACTACACATTTATTTTTACCTAATTATTCCAATGACTCCCCTATGATTTGTTCAGAGATTTATTTTTTCCAAACCCCTCCTTTGCGTGATGCTAATCTGTGGTTATTGGTCCGATGACCCAGACTGGTGTGATTGGTTGACTGTGTTCAGCATGAGACGGAAAGAAAACGCCCACCATAGCTTATCAACAATGCCTTGTCCAGAGCACAAAGTATATGTGTGTGCCCAATGCGGAGAATCATTAAAGCAATGCAATTAAACACCAGCATATCACTGTATTCTTAACCATAAACACAAGCAATAACAAAGACACACATTAAGTATTAATACACAGTGGCAAACGTTGAACTATTTTGAAAACTGACTGCAAGCTCATTGGAGGTGCGTTCTGTTCGGCACAGCTCAAACCATTGACATAAAAGCAAAAGCAGTGTTTTCCACATCTGTGTAAGAACAGCTGATTGTTCTGAAGTTATCCTGGTTCTGCTGCCTCATATATGGCATAAGGTTTGTATCAATAAAGATTTGAAACCAAGATGATTCATATAAATGAACCTCTTTTTTTATCTAGTTTTAAAAAGCCCCAATTTTACATTAAATAGGGTCATATTTTGGTTGTAAGGGTCTCCAACAACAGGTTGATATGCATGCAAGGTCAAAAAAACACTTATAATATGCATTTATTTTTACCCAATTATCCCAGCGACTCCCATATGAATCGTTCAGCAATTCATTTGTTCTCAAACCCCTCCTTAGCGCAAAGCTAATCTGTGCTGATTGGACCGATGACAGCCTGCTGCCATTGGTCGACACTGACAGCCTTCAGCGCGAGACAGAGTGAAATGCCCAGCACAGCTTATCAACAATATAGTAGTCAGAGTGCATACACACTTCATATTAGTGGATTTTGGCTGCCAGTGGGTGAATGTAAATACAGACGGCTAACTATTTTTTTGAGCAAAACTCCAAGAACTGGGAAGGAGATCGACACAAGTCTCCTAGCGTCACACTTTACCTGCTCTCTCACACACACACACACACACACACACACACACACACACACACACACACACACACACACACACATATTAAAGAAACAACTTCACAATAGTTACTAACATCAAAAAACACAGTACCCGGTTCTCACCAGTGTTATCAGGGCCGGCGCGTCCATAGTAAGGGCGGCGTCCATAAAACCACCTCCCCCCGGTCCTCACTTTCATCCGCGACACCCACACCCTCCCTCCCGGTCCTCACTTTCAACCGCGAACCGGTCACTTTCTTTTTCACTTTCGGGTTGAGGGCAGCATGACCGCCGTTCACCTAGAGCGCCAGTCCAGCTTGCTCCAGTCCTGACTGTTATCCAGACACCTCACCCCGAACCGGTCTCCCTGATTTTTAGGGACAGATGTTGGCAGGTATGCGTGTGCAGTTTTATTTTGAAACTTGACTGCTGCAAGTATGTAAGAACAGCTGAGCTGACGATGGCCATAACAATGACAAACAGCAGAGGATCGCAGGCTCATAAACGCATTAAATCCGTAAACAAAGCGCCACGCGTCGCATTTTCAACGTGGCTTTAGACGCGATATGAGAATATAAAGAGTTAACCATACAGTACAAGAGGTTACAAGTAACAAAACATTTTAACCACTTACTTACACTTGTGAAATGGAGGAACTGATCCACGATGCACTGCTTTCATGTTCTGACATAGTCCCTTTAGGAATTCTTTGTTGTAACTGTGTAGATTCCAGAAGCACTTGAACAGCACAAGGCTGGGCTATAATGCTGAGGTTTTTGCGATCGCAACAACTGGGCGGAGTTTCATATCAATGTCATGACGAAACGGCTAAAGACTTGTTATCAAAACGATTCATTTAAAGTACTAGGAGTCGACTCCTTTATAAATGAATCAATATTTTTAAACACTGTCCTCTTTCAGATTTAAGCCTTAGCTGGATATTTCACTTCACTTAGAGCTGTGTTACACACTTCATGGAAGGTCATTCTCAAAAACCCATAATAGGGGCTCTTTAAACATGGTGTACTTTCAGATTTAAACCTCAGCTGGATGTTTGCATCGCGGTTAGCTTTTTTTTTTATCAATTTTCCATACAGTTTTGTTAATATTCTAAATATTCTAGCAAAATGTTATCATATTCTAATATGCTTAAATCCGTATTGTTACTTAATAGGACAGTTCACCTAAAATGCCAATTATGTGATCATTAATTTAGTCTGTTGAACACAAAAGATGATATTTAGAAAAACTATGGAAACCTGTAATGCAAAGTAGGAAAAACAAATATTATAGATGCCAATGGTCATCAGTTTCTAACATTCTTTAAGATATGTTATTGTGTGTTCAACAGAAAAACATAACTCATAAAGTTCTGAAACCACCTGAGGGTGAGTAAATAGAAGTTTTTTTCAGGGTGTACTATCCCTTTAATACAGGTACCCTTTGTGAAACATTTTTTCAAGGTTTTTCAAATAAGAACAGCTATTTAAAACAGAAATAGTATGCAAAATTGCAGTTTTACAAAACTTCAGATGATTTTGATGCATCCTTGCAGAATATGGCCCAATCCCAATTTTGTTTTTTACCTATTCCCCCTTGAAACAAGAGTGTGAAGGGGAAGGGCTTCAAATTTTACCTCTTAAAAAATGAGACAGCACTACAGCACCTGCACACGTCATCATACGTCATCGTGATCTCTTCATATGAGATTGACGATGGCGACTGCTGTAGTTATTCCAGTTGTGTTATTTTTAAGTATTTATTTTTAGGAAATCACTGAAGGCAACGATATCATGTTATCATAGCGATATAATGTGACAACAAGCTCGTAACTATACTATGTATTTACACCATGATCATATTCATCAGTTTAAACACATGAAAACAACATTAACAATATACCAGACACTGTAAAAAGATCATTCCAAGCCACCAGACTTTTCTGGTAGGAGATTCCAGTGTTATCCAGTGAGAGATGTGAAAGTATGTTGTAGGACTATTATAAATGAGTTACTATTATAGATAGCGAAATTTTGCTGTTTTTTTATCTTTTTTTTTTTTTTTAGGCATGATGGTAAAACACGAAAGCCGTTATGAATATATTAAAACATATGCTTGTTTGTTGTGCTAATTTGTGGATCTCCTGACTCACGTGTGCAGCGATGTTGCTGTTGTACATGTTGTATTCTGGGAAATTTTCGTATAGGTTTTGAGTATGGTCCTGAAAAATCTCAGCTTCAAAGGCTATCTAGCCCTTCCCCTTAGCCTTCAAGCTAAAGAGAATTGGATAAGGGCTGAGGGGGGTGGGTGGGGGTGGGGGGATTGTGATTGGGCCAAAGTATTTCTTAAAATAAACTAAATGACAAATTACTTTTAAAATAGACAAAATAAAATAAATCTTACTGCCGCCAAACTTCTGAACTGTAATGCATGTTTAGGTAAATATATTTCACTCCTGGATTTTGTTACTGCATCATGTCTTTCTCTAAGGGCACTCAGAGGGCACTAAACCTTCACACAATACAAATATATGCCACAAAACAATACACTCCTAAAAACTAATTAGAAAGCAGCCAACATATCTAAAAATGATGTTTTAGAAAGATAGTCTATCTATACTGCTGTTGACACAGAGGCATAATAAAGCCTAAAAACGGTGTTGAATCTAATCGTGCCCTCTCTGATTGCCAGTGCATGAAGTTAAAGCACTCAAAAGCATACACATTTAACCTAAATAGCCTTAGGGCATCATACTTTTGCAATTACCCTAGCGCAAGGCTTTGCGTACAGAAAAAAAAAAAGAGATTGCATAAGCACTTTCGCTTGCCTGATTCTCAAAAAAGCTCTGGCGCATTTTCCGCACAGTTAGCAGGCGATAAATCCAACATGGCTAACTCAAAGAGTATTACACTATTCGCTTTCTTCGTTAGCTGTTTGACAACAAGTAATGCTAAAAGGCCATATATCAACATTAAACGCTGAAAGCATGGACGCTCCTTTGAGAAAGGATGGGAAATGGCGTTTGAGAGAGAATGAGAGCAAAAAAGTACCTTTAAAAATCAATTATGCATTCACAAAGGGGTGAAGAGAAATGCTACTACCAGAAGTGCCTAACAGAAGGAAGAGGAGATCTAATGAAACTAACATGCAGTGGAAGTTCAGCTCCATCGTCTCCATAACACAGGCTCTCTGAGGAATATCCCCCCTTCAACTTATTCTCCCTGCTTTAACCTGCCATAATTAGCATGCTTTCTCGATTTTTAGCTTAATGAGGTATACATAACCTTGAATTTCCAGTAATGAACAAGCTGAAGGCGGACTGGGATGAAGTCATCATCATGCCACATAATTTAAAAAAAAAACATTCGACTTAAATGCATACATTTTATGTGTGTGTGTGTGTGTGTGTGGGGGGGGGGGGGGGGGGGCTCATTAGATCACAGATGAAAAAGAAATAGAGGGGGTAAAAAATACACAAAAATTAAAACGCTATTCCCATAAATAGGGTACACTGTGGTATCCCACTATTATTATTTGTAAGATTTAAATGTTTTGTAGCAAAAACTATTCATGTTCCATACATTTTAAAAAGGTTAAAGACACCAAATTGCATTATCTTAAAATAATATTATAATACAATTATAAAATCATTTAAAATAATATATTATCATATATTTTTCTATTTTGTACTTTTATAATTTTTCTATTTTGCATTCTTATATCATTGCTAGGGATGTAATTATTCACCTGACTCATGATTCGATACGATTCACAATAATGTCACGATACGATTTAGTCAGGAATTTTTTTACAAAATTAATTGAAACAAATTTAGGGTGAAGAGCCCTTTCATTTATTTTTAAATGCTGCACATATTTTGCTAAATAATACCTTTTCTGCCATAAATAAATTGCTATTTTTAAAGCAATTTTAAAAGACAAAAAAAAAAGAATAATACAAACTAAAGAAGACTCATTTATATAAAACAAACTAAAACTGTGTGCTGGAATTTGACATTTTTAAAAAATAATTATAAGTATATCTATGTTTTCTGGCATAAGCTGAGGTCTTTGCACATTTACAATGTCCTCTGCTGAAAAAAACTCTCACTGTGGACTGAGATGGCTGGTGTAGAGGTAAGCCTGTCCTAAACGAGAGTGAAGTGTGTACAGAGGTGGTCAATGAACCCGCTGCTCCAGGGGACTGACCACTGGCATAAAAAAACTAATTATAAAACGACTAATTATATAGTAGGATAGAGACAGGAGTTGAACATGATTATGAAGGTAAATCATTAATATTACTTGTATAATTATTTACTATAAGTTTCAGTGTGACACACTTAAGAAGACATAATCTTGAACATTTTTAAATATTCAATAATAATAAACAAATTATTAAAATATGCATAAACTAATTTGAAAAGGAGACGGTAAAACTAATCTAATACCTGCTTCTGTAACAGTCCAGCTTTCTCTTTTAGTCTGAAAAACATCTTTACACTTTCACTATGAAAACACTGATGCACTGTGTGATCTCTGTAGCACTCATCAGAGCAAGTGAAGTTGAAAAAACATCCATCCACATGGTTTGGCTTATTAATAGTTTTTTTTTGTGTGTGTGTATAGATGTCTGTGACAGTAGTTTTTCACTGTGCTGATGGTTTCTGTGCATCATATTCGTTCTTCTGTTAGTGTAATTAAACGTCTTTTTGCAGTATTTGCACACAGTTCGTATTTTGTCTGGTGCACTTGCCTGCTTGTCTCGTTTTACTCTTCTGCTCCACCTCTTGCTCGCCGCTGATGTGCAGATAAAGCGAGTTTGCACCTGTAAACACAGCGCCCCCTCTGTTTAAGAAATATCGCGATTCGTTCAACATTTCTACCGGTTTGAATTGCCACATATTTTGATCGATTTTCAATTGGCTCACAGTGAATCGATACATCCCTAATTATTGCTATTATTTTATTTTTATTTTCATCCAATTTTGGCTAAAACAGCAAATAAACCTGTTACTTAACTCATTATTATTATGTCATTATTATTAGGTCTTTTATGTTTTATAACTTCAATAAAAAAATAACATTTTTATTTATCAAGTTTGATTAATTCAAATTATCATTGACTAAAACTATTATAGACATTGCATAAGCAAAAATATGACATGATATATAACATGATAATTTTAACTACAAACCACATGATGGAGAAAAACATGAATTTAAGCTAAACTTCTAATAAGAGTTACTTCCAGTTTTGCTTTTTAAAATGTATTTGTTTGTTTGCCTGTTTTTTTGTTAGTTAGTTATAAAAATTCTAAATTCCTCAAAAATTATTTCAATTCAATTTATTTCAAGTTTATTTGTATAGTGCTTTTCACAATAATTATTGTTTCAAAGCAGGTTTACAAAATTTGCACATTATATTAAATTACAAATGCATATTACATTACAATCAAATTCAGAAAAGTTAAAGTTGTTAGTTACTATAACGTTGTTAGTTACTAATAACTTTTACTACTTACTAATAACCTTATCAGTTAAAGTTATTATAGATAAACTCATTTAACTAACACACACACACACACACACACACACACACACACACTCACACACACACACACACACACACACACACACACACACACACACACACACATATATATATATATATATACATATATGGCTTATATAAAAAAGCCAATAACTCATTCATTTATTCATTAATTTTCCTTTGATTTAGTCTCTTTATTCATCAGGGTTATGCCCTTCCAGCTGAAACTTAGTACTGGGATCACACCAAACGCGATTTTACGTCCCAAAAATGTGAGGTGCACCACAGTCCCATGCCCATGCCAACACAGGTAGAACAACTCCTCACAGAAATGCCAGCTGACCCAGCCGGGACTCGAAGAAGCGACCTTCTTGCAGTGAAGCGACAGTGTTAACCATTGAGCCACCGTGTCACCTTAATTCATTCAATCATTTTCAATATATAAAATTTGTACATTGTACATACTTATTGTACATTGTACATTTGCTTAATGGTAACTACTAAAGCACAATGACATCCAAATTAAAGTTATAAACTGTATTTAACAAGCCCTTGCTTGGCTCATACAACATCCCATTTATTTTAGGCCAAACGTAATTTTTTTTTTGTCCAAAACAACCAAAACCTGCATCAAAAAGTTACCATTTAGAACTACACTTTCCTCAATGACTATTTTACATTCATCTCAGAGACCGTGAAAAAAGTTACAAAGTGAAACTTTCCTCCTAAAACCTCATAAAAGTGATCCTTTTTTTCACTGAGAGAGACTGATATAAGGTATTCCAGACGCTAACATGAGGCGTTTTAGAGAGAGGAGCAAGGTTATGCAAATCTAGCCGTCAAACGGAGCACAAGGCTGAGTAAGCCACTGACAGCCCATAGCATGCACAACTTGTCCATTCAGCTGCCACAGACTCCAGAGACTCGGAAACAGACAGCACTATCACAGCCTGCTGCCGGCTGTCAATATCCCACCAAACCCACCGCACACTTCTAATGCATACAGACCTCCAGAATCACAGACGAGGTACGGGATGATGTCATTAAAGCGCAGGCTGAAATGCTATTTGATGGTCTGGCTGACATGCGTGTCATAGTGTAAAGTCATTGAGTGAATGTTTAGGGTAAAGACAAACTGAGGGTCTTACGCTCATTGAAGGCATATTCAAAGCCATCCAGAGTTTCAGGAAAGTCCAGCGGAGGCTCGTCTTTTTTCATCAGCTCGTCTAAATCTATCCTGGACAGTAAATCTATAACACAGACAAATATACAAGCGTGTAAATATAAAATTAAATAAAATAAAATGTAAAAATATATATAAAATATTTATATATTCATTAAATTAGGCTGATTTCTGATTACATTTTATTCAAACAATGGCATTGAATTAGGCATAATTAGGTGATTTTCCCCATTTGCAATCAATGTGAATTTGTGAGCAAAAGCACCTCTTTCAACTATATCTATCTAAAATTACTCAAGTTTCTAACACTGATAATGTGCAGCTGCAAAATGTTATAAAATATTAAATATTAAAAATGTCATTTTAAAAAAATGCTTTAATGTTTGTTATAATGTATGTTAATGTATGCTCTGTCTTTTAATATATCAACAAATCATTGCTGTTCTAAATGTGAACACAATAAATCTAAACAAGATTTATTGGGAATATAAGAACAAATATTTTAATCCATGGATGGTTTCTGTTAAATTGCAAAATGTATGTTAATTTTGCTAAGAATTTATTTTAAATAAATTAAAATAAATAAACAGGACACATTCTAATGCACAAGAATAATACAGCTGTTGTTTTCATAATTAGAAAAGCCTGGACTTTCACTCATATGCATTGCAACTTTAATTAATCATAAGTACATGTTCCATTCATATTAATTTCATAACTAGCGGCTTCACCTTTTAGTGCAGTCGTTTTTTCTTTATCGTCTTGTGCTAAGAGCTGGGCCATAGTTATCCAAACTAAACAGAAGAGGAAGAAGCTGGCTCTGAAGGACATGGACACACTGCTACAGAAATATTACAGCTCATCACCCTGAAAAATGCATACATACAATTAATAAACAACACATCTTTAATGCCAAGACTTGCATTGCATTAGAAAAGTTGGTGGGATTTTACACTTATTTAGACCATTGCTTTATTGAATTCATGATAGCAGTAATACAAACGTTAATATTTTAACATTACAAACCCTACAATGACAGTCAAACTGCTACAGATATGTACAAAATCCGTACAAACTATAGAAATCTGAAATGGCTTTTGCAAACAAATCTTCATAATCAACAAAATGATGTCTTGTTAAACAAAGTTGTTAACATATATCGTCAGTTAACATGTTGAATTGATTGAATTTATGATAGCACTCATAAATGTTCTCACAAGTTTAAACTACTACAAATACATTTATAGTGAAACTGCTATATATAGATGTGTATAACATTATAAAAAAAACTACAGAAATCTGAAACTGCTTTTGTAAATAAATCCTCATAATCAATAAACATATATTGTATTCAACAAAAGGGATAGCATATCATCAGTTAGCATGTTGAGCACAGCACTCATAAATATTAACTTCTTACTCATTTAAACTATTACAAACACTACATTTATAATCAAAATGCTAAAGATGTGCACAAAATCATTAAAAACTAGAACTCTGAGACAGCTTTTCCAAATAAATCTTCATAATCAACAAAAATAAATCTTATTCAACAAAATGGTTAATACATATCATCATTTAGCATGTTGAATTGATTTAATTTATGATAGTACTCATAAATATTAACTTTTCACAAGTTTAAACTATTACAAACATTACATATATAGTGAAACTGCTATAGATCTGTACAAAACCATTAAAAACAAAAAAAATCTGATACTTTTTTTTGCAAATAAATCCTCAATCAACAAAAATATATCTTATTCAACAAAATGGTTAATACATATCATTAGTAAGCACATAGATCCCAAACTCATTTCCTGGAGAGCCGCAGCTCTGCACACTTGAGCTCCAACCCTATTCAATTACCGCAGATTGAACTAATCAAGGTGTCCAAGAGTAGTCTTGAACACCTTATTTAGTTGGATCAGCTGTGTTTGATTAGGGTTGGAGCAAAACTGTGCAGAGCTGCGGCTCTCCAGGAAATGAGTTTGAGACCTATAAGTAAGCATGTTGATTTTTGAATTGATTCAAAAATATTAATCCCACTCTTAAACGTTAACTTCTCGCAATATTAAACTATTACAAACACTACCTTTTTAGGGAAACTGCTATAGATGTATACTAAATCATTAAAAACCACAAAAATCTGAAACTGCTTTTCCAAATAAATCCTCATAATCAACAAAAATCTACCATATTTAACCTAAAGGATAACATATATCATCAGTTAGCAAGTTGAATTGTTCAATTTATAATAGCACTCATAAATATTAACTTCTCACAATTTTAAACTATTATAAACACTACATTTATAGTGAAACTGCTACAGAGGTGTACAAAATCATTAAAAACTACAAAAATCTGACAGTTTTTGCAAATAAATCATCATAATCATCAAAAAAGGACTCAACAAAAAGGATAACAAAACATTATCATCAGTTAGCAAGTTGAATTATTAAAGTAAACTTGGTTATATATTTGCACATTAAGACTTTCTCCTTAATAATATCATTTCAGAAAAGTATTATTTGCACATTTTAAATAGTGAAATCATATTAGCAGCCAATGCATATCAAAGTACAACATTGTTCACAGTCAATTAAATAGTGCTAATGTTGTTTTCAAGTCATATATACATGTGATTTCAGGCCCTATATTCAAATTAGCCTAGTAGATAATATAGGGAACGTTAAATGAAGGAATGTGCGAATATAAAACCAACTTTACCTCTATAGTTGAATTGATTTAATATATAATAGTACTCATAAATATTAACTTCTCACAAGTTTTAACTATTACAAACACTACATTTATAGTCAAACTACTACAGAGGTGTACAAAATCATTAAAAACTACAGAAATATGAAACTGCTTTTGCAAAAAAATCCTCATAAACATCAAAAATATATTTTATTCATCCTAAAGGATAACATATATCATCAGTTAGCATGTTGAAATGATTGAATTTATGACAGCACTCATAAATATTAACTTCTCGCAATATTAAACTATTACAAACACTA
>CAIGQZ010022722.1:1237602-1257024 GCA_903798205.1 Danio tinwini
ACTCATAAATATTAACTTCTCGCAATATTAAACTATTACAAACACTACATTTATAGTCAAACTGCTATAGAAGAGTACACAATCATTAAAACTAGTAATCTAGTAACAACTTTTGCAAATAAATCTTCATAATCATCAAAAAAATAAATCATATTCAACAAAATGGTTAATGTATCATTAATTAGCATGTCGTTTTGCTAAAATAATTATTGATATTCGAGACAGAGTGCACTTCTGTGACATCTGCATTACCAAAAATATAATAATTAATATAAGATCATAGCAAGCACTACTTTTAATATATTTAATAGTCTAAACATTATAATTATCAGCTAAGCAAAAACCTGAAAACTAAACTGACATTAACCTGGCTTGCTAAATTAAGTGCATAAACACTGACGGAGAATTTGTAATATTATTGGGAAATGTAGCTTCTAGAGGCTGACGTTATGCCTTATTAAAGTAATTAATATGAGTAGTTAGATATATTCATGTGAAAGCAGTGATACGAAAAAGTCATTGTAACGAAGCTAAGCCCACTTTAATGACAGTGCACTTCGATCTGACAGGACAGGCTGTCTTTCAGTGGTAACTAGCATTAAGCTAACAGTTTGTTTCAGGTCTGACACCAAGCGTGCTGAAGTGAGAGACTTCCGTGCACTAAATCTCAGTGTCTGCGTTCGGGTAAAAAACGCATTGAAAACGTCGGTTTGCCTGTTTCTGTCATGATCGGAGCATGTAAACAGACTAAAGGCTTCCTGTATGGACCCCAGCCAATGTTTATAAACAACTACTCACTACATAAATGGGACAGTAAGTTCACAGCGCAAAGAGACTGAAAGCGGCGATACTGAACACCCCGCTGAAGAGCGAAATGAAGACGGTGGGAGAGGTAAATATGTATTTGCATGCATATCGCTTCGCTCACGTACCATAACAACAAGCACATGTGAGATTTCACACATCCTGCTTCCTCCTTCTGCCAAACAGGAAGACACGCTTCTGTCTCCGCGGAAACGGAAACGTTTTACACGCGTTTCAACTGATTGGCGGGATTTAAACAGACAGCGCCGCTTTTTCTGCACACACGCACACGCACACGCACACACACACACATACATACACAAACTAAGGTAAAACACTGATTTATTTTAAGTGTGTGTACGTTTTCATTTCAACGATACGATTTATTGTGTCGTGTGTTTATACCCTTTCAGTGCATGTTAGACGATTTGGTTAATATTTTAAAAGCATTGCCTAAATATATAATAATATTATTATTAAAAAGTATAGGCATACCATGAGACAATTTTAAATTACAGTATATCAACATTTAAAATGTTTAATGCGTATTTTATTCATGAATAATGTAATAATAATATTGTAATCTATCTAGATCAGAGATGCCCAAACTAGGGCCTACGGTAAATGATGGGGAAAGAAAGGATGGGGACGGTTTTGAGATTGTCTATTCAATTTTAATGTAACCCTTTGTTTGTTTGTTTTATTGTTAAAAGCTAAATTAAATGTTTCAGTTAAATGGTGTAAATTAATCATATTTAGTTTAAATGTACAGAGACTTTGCTGAGCTTTGTAACTTGTATATTGTCATTTGCCATTCAGTAGAGTACAGTTTTCAGTTGAGGATGTATCAATAAAAAGTGAAGTCATATTATTCAATTTAAATGAAAATAAAATGAAAAGTCAAAAATAAAAACTTTTTTTGTTTGCTTTATATTATAAAATATGCATTTAAAATTACTGAATCTTTTAGAACTGATTGTGATTTACAGTGTGGGATACTGTCAAATATGGCCATATGTTACTTAAAAATAAATGAATAAAGTTGTCTATAGCTTTCCTTGTTTGATTTTGCAGGTGAAAACTTCTGAGGGGAAAGAATGCTTTTCTCAATCTCCTAATCTTAATCTGAATCATTGCTGTACAGTGTAATCATGAAATATTATTTGTTTCACTGGCATTTTATGATGGGGTATTTTTGTTTGTGTGTGTGTGTCATTGTTTTTTTTTTCATATTTTATACTTATATTTATTAAATATAAATGTAACAATTTATTAAGTTCATTGTTTTGTGATTTATTTGCTGTCACATAAGGACAGTCATTTTAGCTGATGACATTTTCCATGACATCGTGACTACTATAAATACCGCTCTAATTCTAAAAACAGTTGAAATCGTAACTGAAACACAATTACATTATTTTATATGATATTTATTTCAGTGAGTTCTTTTTTTTTTTTTAATTCATAATTCCTACATTTAATAAAGTTGTTGAATCAGCTTGAGCAAGAATGTCTTTCTGAAAAACATATTTATACAACTAATAATGTTTTTATCATTATTTATTCATTGACTTAATGAAACACCCCAAAAACATTCAGGACCTTCCACCTAGTAATGCTCCAAAATCTATTTCCTTATAACTTCACTGTAAAAAATCCAACTTACAAATAGTTAACTCAGTTTAAAATGGTAAGTTATGTGGACATTTTTGAGCTCAGAGTTGAATTTACTCATAAAAATGATTCAGCTGCATGTTTGGAACTGTTTGTTCAATGAAAGTAAAATATTCAATTGAGAAGACTTATTTTTTTTTTATTTCTCCATATCTTCAAAAAATAAAAAGTTGAGTTAACTTAAAATTTTAAAGCAACCAGCTGCAAAGAAATTTTGAGTTTATTAAGCTTCAGTGTTTGAAGTTGTGCCAAATTATTCCATAAAGTATACTTGACTTAAACCAGCCTAAGTCAACTTAAAAAAATAATTTGGCACAACTTCAACCACTGAAGTTTAATAAACTCAAAATGTCTTTGCAGCCGGTTGCTTTAAAATTTTAAGTTAAGTCAACTTTTTATTTTTTTACAGTGTAAATTGTCGTTTGTATAACAGAACAATGGGGTACATTTTCAGTTGAGGATGCATCGAAACACAAAGTCATATTTAATCTAAATCCGTCTTGCTCTTTAAATATCTCAAAGCCTTTATTTATTTTTTTCATTTATTACTTTTTTATTTTACTCATCTAAAAAAAATCACAGTACATCAGTGCTTACAATCCTCTTAAACACAGAGGTTGTATGTCCTTTTCCTTCAAAATCAGATTATTTGGAGCTCCAGTTGACAATCAGTTTGCTATGTTTCCTGGCTTTTGTTGAAGTATATTTTCTTCAGCTGATCCACTAAAATCTTCTCTTCATCCTCCAACTCTGCAGCATCCTGCATCTCCCACCTGCAATTCACAAACATAAAACATAGATGTGTGTTACGCAAACTCTCTAAAACACAGATATAGAGCACAGACCTTACTTTAGAACACAACTTCTTTAAAGCAAATCTCATGTGGGACGATACACAATGACTACACTAGTGTGGTATCGGCAACAAACAGCACAGCCAATGTCCGTTCAGAACATGCCTGATGCATATTGCACTCGAAAATGCAAGAGTTGGATGAAATCACCATTGCATTGGTGCTATGCAACTTCTGGAAGTCAGAGTGTATGGCTTCTTCATTAGTGCACTTGAAAATTATTAGCTGGAATACACTATACAAGATTACAACAACTTGTTGGTGGGTTTGCAATAAAAAAAGTCATTGTTTAGACTATTGGAGTGTTTACAGTTTATATTGAACATAATTCCATGCATATAAAAAATATATTTTTTATTAATATTATATTTTTCCTCGTAAATCAACAGTTTTCCATATATTGTGTGGTTCATGTTTGTTTTTTATTGTAATGTATATTTGTGTATGAATTGGTTGAATTCGGAATGACTTGAAAGTCTGGTATATCCTCAGTCTTGTTCACAATTGGTATGGGTTTTTGTCAATCTGACCACATGTGGACAATGCTGAGAACATGTGTAAATGGGCTCTGAAATGTTTTGAGTCCACTTTCAACCACAACCCTTTCGATCAGATTGTTCTTGTAGTGTGAATGCACTTCATCTAATGTGTTCAAACATCTGCTAAAGATCTCTTTCTAACCACAAATATGATATATGTTACTTAGGGTTATGTTTTGATGTTACTTGCGTTTTGTTGTACTGTACATTTTGTTCATGTGTACGTGTCAGTATGCATGCTTTTTGTGCATGTCTACGAAAAGGTGATGCTTGTTGTAAATATCACCCAACAACTGACTTAAACCATTTCCTTAAAATTAACCAATCTTATTTTTAAAGAAAAACTCCATAGTCACATAGTTTTACCTTGAGTTCTTTATTTTACATTACTATACCGTACAAGTGAGCTACCTTTAAAAAGATTTCTTTATTATCATTACTATTTTTCTCGCAATATAAAAAATGTGTTAGCTATTGCAGTCTTAGTACTAAGTCCTCATCAGAGAAGTGGTCGAAGGTCACAAATAGACAAAAAAAGTAGAAAAAAAAAACAATTTAAATGCAAAATGTCAAAGATACTGTAATGTGATTGCTTTGTCTATTTGTGCTGCACATTACATTACAAAACACAGGAGAGGGCAAATTCTTCAGCAGGATAGCGCTCCTTCTCATACTTCAACCTGCACATTAAAGTTCCTGACAGCAAAGAAGGTGAAGGTGCTCCAGGATTGGCCAGCCCAGTCACCATATATGAACATTATTGAGCATGTCTGGGGTAAGATGTTGGAGCAGGCATTGAAAATGAATCCAAAGAATCTTGATGAATTTTGGGAGTCCTGCAAGAACGCTTTCTTTACCATTCCAGATGACTTTATTAATAAGTGATTTGAGTCATTATGCAGTCCTCCAAGCTCATGACAGTCCAGCCTGATCTCACGAGGAAACGTAAGTATTTTACGTTTTGTCAGTTTAGTGACTAATTCGATGAGTTCAGTCATACGAAAATGTACGATTTTAAAAAGGAGGCGTGGCACCTAACCCCAACCGTCATTGGTGATAAGCAAATCGTACTAATTTGTACGAATTAGAAAGTACAATTCATACGAATTAGCTACTAAATCAAAAAGTTACGAATTGCTGTGAGATTGCGTTGGGCAGTCATACACAATATTCATTCTGTTTCCACTGCACCATGACTTTATATGCTACATTATTTCTGTTAAGTGACTAGACTTTTGTCTAAGCAAATTCAGACCTTACTGTCCTAATTGAATCATTAAAAATTAAGGCATGATCATATTTTATTTTGGTAAAATACGCGTAATCTAGAGGCCTTTGCCTTTCATATAAGCCACTTCTGATACCAAATCATCAACTAGAAGTCAAGTTATTATTTGTTGTTTCTAAAACTTGGATAGGCGACAAGATTTTTGTCAGGTAGTGTAGTTGATAATGAGAATTGGTCCCTGCTAAAGTGTTACCAACAAATATATTATCAAAAACTCACAATAAATGTATGTTTATGTTACTATAACTTATTTCAATAAGTTAAACATTTTTTACTTTTTATAGAAAGTTATACAAATTTTAACTGTTTTAATAGATGTTGAAGTTGAATTTTAAGTCGAAGTAACTAAAGTTAATTTGATTCAGATATATATATTTTTTTACATTGTATTTAAAGGTCATATTTTTTATTTTTTGTGATAAAGCACTAAATACAAAAATGCTCACACATAATATAACTACACTATGGTTCAAAAATGGTTTGACATGGTGTTAAGTAATAATACAAAAAAACACATAAACAGGACATAATCTATACACAATCTAATCAGAGCTATCATCAGCGCATCGATGCTTGTTCCTTCACCTCAAAGAGCATCTTTCAACATTACACAATTGTGTTTGTAACAATACACATCTCCTCTTTTATCTGTCTCAGTGTGAGAAGACGGCACCTTTTCAGATGATGATGTATGGTGTCCATATATTCAGCGGTGGCACAAAAGCCTATCAAAGGACTCGATTCGTGCACATAAAGCAGCTCGCCACATAGCCACATTGATTGAGCTTGCACCTCAGTCATTGTGAAGGTGTCGCTATCAGACAAGCTCTTTTCTCCTCTATGGATGGCGGTGTCACTGTGGTAATTACAGTCTATATGGGGAGGATTTGTTTATGTAAATATGTGCGTTTGATGCATGGGGGCCTCTCGGGCATGTCTCCTATCAGAGCGGTGTCTCTTTCCTCCTGTCAGAGTCACCTTAACAGAAGCACTGGGCCTGAACCTGACAGCAACAGCTCCACAGATGTGTGTGTGTGTGCATGTGTGGCATCGGTGCATTTATTTTCTGGCATCTCATACTTTTTTCTGGTGGCATAGAAAGATTGCGGCCCTTGGGCTAGGCCTTGGGGCACACGCCTCTTCAGAGACCCAATTTTGAGATGAGTAACAAGAAATTACAATGCAAATGTGGAGAATCAAGTTGTAGTTAAGAAAACGAACACACCACGGGCGCACAACTGACAACTTGAAGACAACAGTCTATCTTTAATAAGGTGTTGAGAAGACTTTTTTTTAGTATTTCAAATAATTTTTTTAGGACTCATTCTAAAAATGTAGCCATATATACATTTCTAGGGAGCGCAAATTATTTAGCCAGAACTATGTACTGTATGGCTGCAAATTGTCTTTAAGACGAACGCTACAGTGCAGTATGAGGTTCTTTTTCGTGCTTACCAGCTGACCGCTTACCAGCTGACCGCTTACCAGTTAGCTCGCCATGTACGTCGGTGGATTTAAAATGCAGAGACAAGTTGACCACAATAACGGGGTTCAAGTCTGGCGAAAAATGGTTGCAGAAAACGGGTAAGACAAAAACAGACAAAATACAAAAATAAAATAAATAAGTAAATAACAGGGTGAGAATGTGGTAAAATCTAAAAACGTGGTAAAAATCAACTTTTCTTGATTCTTAATTGCTTTTTTAAAACTGTCGGTTGGGTTTAGGGAAAGGGGTGATTGGGTCAATCGGTGCTTTTGAAAACACTATTGGTTGGGTTTAGGGAAGGAGGAGGGTGGGTTAGTTGATCGGTCAGTCAGTCAGTCAGACAGTCATTCAGTCAGTCAGGCAACAGGGGCCTCTGGTGGATTTATGTGACAACAGCAGGTGCGAATGGAAATTTGAGACCTTAAAAAGAGTTGTGGAAAACAAAAACTGCAAAAAAATAAATAAAAACGTAGCGCCTAGAAGGTATTTAGCTCTCTCCAGAAATGCATATAGAGGTACGGTATCAGAATGAGCCTGGGTTGATTTTTTATCTGTATATTGCAGAATAATGTTTTTAATCCTTGACTATCAGAAGTATAACACATTCATTATATTAATGTGAAAGTAAAGTATGTTTTGTTTTTTGTTCTTTTTTTTTTTTTTGAAGATTAAGATAAGCTGAAGATTGTTACATAAATATAATACTTTTTTACCCAACATTGGTTATCTACCAAAAATATTATTATTATTTTTTTAAACCATAAACGAAATTTAAAATTTGTTATTCGGACAAGGAATAATTCAGAACAGTCTGTTGGATTCATTCATTAATTTTCCTTTGGCTTAGTATCTTATTTATCAGGGTTTGCTACCGTGGAATTAACCTTCCTCGAGAATAACTGCCAACAACAACTTTACAAAAAAAATAAAAATAATACAATTTATTGCACCTGTGTAAATCCTTTTGTGGAAAAAAAAAACTATATTAAAGACACACAATGAAACATAAAAGCACTAAAAGGACATGGTCAGAAAGTTTTTTTTTTTTGTGTGTGTGTGTGTGTGTGTGTGTGTGTGTGTGTGTGTGTGTGTGTGTGTGTGTGTGTGTGTGTGTGTGTGTGTGGCTCTATTATTTAATCTTTTGCAAGATTATTATAATTTTATGTTGTTTGGGCCAAATATGTGACCCTGGATCACAAATGTTATATATACATTACCTTATCTAAAAAGTTGAATAAATAAGTTTGTTTGATGTTTGCTTTGTTAGGATAGTACAATATTTTGCCAAAATACACTTATTCATTCATTATCCTTCAGCTTAGTCCCTTAATTCATCAGGGGCCACCACAGCGAAATGAACCGCCAACTTATCTAGCAAATGTTTTACACAGCGGATGCCCTTCTAGCTGCAACCCAGCTCCTTGAAACATCCATACATGCTTATTCGCTCACTACGACCAACTTAGTTTATTTAATTCACCTATAGTGCATGTGTTTGGACTGTGGGGGAAACTGGAGCACTCAGAGGAAACCCACGGCAACATGGGGAGAACATGAAAACTCCACACAGAAATGACAACTGACCCAGCCAGGCCTTGAACCAGCGACCTTCTTGCTGTAAGGCGACAGTGCTAACCACTGAGCCACCGTGTCGCCCTAATCAAATTACATTTGATTATCTGGAATATGAGGGGAAAAAAATCTAAATATTGGGAAAACCACCTTAAAAGTTCTCATAAATGCACATTACAACTGAAAAATGTAATTTTATTTTATTTTTTACATGAATTTAGAATAGGAAATTTATGGAACACAACATTTACTTAATATTCTAATGATTTTTAGCATCAAAAAAGAAGATAATTTTGACCCATAACTTGTTATAAATATTCTCCTGCAACAAAACATAAATCCATCACAATTTAAAGTTACTTATATGTGGACAGATCTTAATACACTGTCTACTCTCAATGGTGTGACACTAAACCTTCTTTATGTGTAAAATTCCACCAAAATTCAGCTAATACGCCTGCACCATAAGCCCGTATGGGAATATGTGCATGCTGTGAAGTACCAGTAGGAAACAACAATGCAGGAAAATGTCAAACGGCCTCAGTCTCTCATCTCTGGTCAGTCATTACTCGGCCGCTACAAACAAATAACAAATAATGGAGAACACATGGAAAACACAATATTTACAAATGTCAGGGACGTGCTGAAATGAACGAGAGAGGGAAGGCGAGGAGGAAGTGAAGACGCTAAAGGTTTTTTCAATGTTTAATTTTCAAATAGGATTAAGCAGAATGACATTTAGCTGAAGGTTACTCGCCCGGCGCTTGTCGTCGTTGTCTTAGCTGATATTGATATTCAGCCGGTGGTCTGCAGCTTGTCAGTGGGACAAACATGCTTGATGAATGAGAACACGAGCCACGAGGAAGTGCAAATTTGGAACTGGGTCGAGGTTTTTTGTTTTCTTTTTCCAGAGAGGATGTGTAGATACATAGTAAAATTACCTAGTAAACACCTCAATAACTTCTCATTGTGTCCACCTATGATGTTTAAAGGATATATTTAACTACCTCTGTTTATCACTGTCAGTGTATCATCTCTAACTTTCACCGTACAGAAAACATGTATAATTCCAAAGAACGCTGGAGAATCAAAATGTGTCAATAAAGTAAAATTTATCATTCAGGTCATCAATCAAAAAGTACAGGTGTAATACTTTTTGCGTCTTTTTTTTTTTTTACTATGTGACAAGACGTGGTAATAAGTCAAACCAGAGCCTCTTTTTTCATGGTAGTGAATATCTAATGTGTCCTCACTGAGTTTCCAGTCTTTTAATGTTTCCTGACAAATACTAAGTGTCAGGCAGGTAATTCAGCGGGCTTCTCTATCTTAATAAGCCTGGTGTGATGTGGTCTTTCAGTCTTATTGCGCGGCTCATTTTTCATGCGTTAATACCACTCTTGCTGACTCTGCTCTTCCTCTGCATAAAGAGCAGTCTACATGCATTATGAGTTATATATTTACAGATTCCATATAGTCCAGCGGAAATCAGCTCGCCGACACCCTCCAGCAGTGCTTACCTGCATGTTGTGCTTGTTTGATAATATCTGCATGCATTCTATGCAAACCGCTTCACAAAGTTTATCTGGAGTATATCATTTTGAATGGTAAAAAGAAAGAATACAAGTACTGGGGGTCATTATCATGTCAAAAAGTAACATTTGAGAGCATTCTGTGGCACAAAGAGTTGTGGTTAATATTTACATGAAGTCTATGATTCAAAAAGCTTGCTTACTTGATGTATCAGTCCCTTCAGCATTTTTCGTTTGCTGAATTAATCACAAAATCAAGCAAACTCCCAAAAATTTTGTGGATCTGGCTTTTTTTTTCCGGAAATGCAGAGGATGTCCCACAAATTCTGGATTTATACGCTTTCTATGGCATCATCACGACACTGATTCACCCAAAAAAAGGCCATGTGGATGCAAACAACTCTTACTAAGCCATGATTTTATACACATCAATATCGTAGGTGGCAGTATATACCTTACACTGGTCTGTAACTCAGCATTTCAGCAGACAAAGAAGACACCGCACGTTAAATATAAGAGTAAACTTACAAATATTAATATGAAAGACCCTGAAAAAAAATTGAGGTGAGTGAAATGAGATAAATAAACACATATTTAAAAATTCTGTACAGAGAGGTCACATTTTGATCTTCTATTGGTCTCATGCAATCATGTGAGGTAAATTCGCAGGTGACCAGCTTGAACTTTGGAATGCAGCGACATGCAAAAGTTGTCACATGAGCTTGTTTTTCCGATCTGGCGCACTGGCATGTGTACAGAATGAATGGAAGTCTAAGGGGAGGAAACAAGTGCAGTGTGACTTTGTACTATAAAACAAGTGCAGTGTGACTTTGTACTATACAACAAGTGCAGTGTGACTTTGTAATTAAAAATGATAAAAAAAAAACACTACATTTCACTATCTATAATCTATAATAATAACTCCTGTGTAGTAGTCCCACAACATACTTTTACATCTGACAATTAATGACACTGGGACACCCTGTCAGAAAAGTCTAGTGGCTGGGAATTATCTTTTTTACAATGTCTGCTATTATGTTAAAGTTGTTTTTGTGTGTTTACATACATGTAGATGAATATGGCCATGGTGTAAATACACAGTATAGTTTTGAGCTTATTGCCATATTATATCATTATGATAACATAATATATGCCTTCAGTAATTCCCTAAAGATAAATACCAAAAAATAATGCTACTGAAGTAACTTGCAGTCGCCATTGTCAATCTCATATGAAGTAAGAGATTGCGGTGACATATGATGACGTGTGCAGGTGTTGTAATGCTGTCCCATTTCTTAGGGGGTAAAATCTGAAGCCCTTCCCCTTCACACACTGTTTCAAGGGCCAAGGGGAAGAGGTAGGGGTAAAAAAAATGCAATTGGGATTTGGCCTAAAACTCCCATTGCATTTACAGATATAGTCCCATTTTAACATTCAGACGATGACAGTCTATTTGATGTTGAATCTTTCTATCTCCACAGTAGGATCTGCTCCAGTGCTCCCTCACAGGTCAAGCCTGAAGAGCAAGGCGAGTAACAGTCTCTGGCACTGCCATACACTGTTCCTATCACATTAAAGCGCGGCCCACTCTGGACTATCTTAACACCATGCCATGTACTGCATGAGCAGCCCCATTTAGGAGAAGAGAGAAAGAGGAAGAACAGCCGAGGCTATTAGACCAGCTGTCAGCCGGCGGAGTGGTTTTCCTCTCCTCTACGAGTGTTTGCGGGCGAACAGACTACCAGCCCGGTCGCCGACAGGTTCCCGTGTTTGTTTAAATGTGCGTCTGTCAAACAAAGAGCAATGTGACGCTCCACACGGGCCGCTGAAATGGCAAGCCGACAAGTTGTGCTAATCAGAGGCTTTGTACATGCTTAGCACTTCAAGGATCCATCATAAGCCAAACCTAAATATTTAAAGTGCTCAACTTTGTGAAAAGGTCAGGGCTTTCCATGCATGCCACGGAGATGTTCGGGGGAGAGGGGAGAGAGCACTCAGAATAGGGACCGGTGGTTCTGGCCTTGCCCTGGGATGTGAGGAATCTAGTTCATTTCATGCTTATGGCTTTGCCCTTTGGAAACCACAGAGGTGCTCGGCAGAGAAAAGGTTGTTCAAATACCTACAGATCTGAAAATTACTGTTGAATACAGAAAATCTGGCTCCAGCTAGATAGGTGTGACTGCATAGTCCTGTTATATTAACAAAATAATAATAAAAAAAGGATTATTTAAAAAATGTATTATCTTTATAATTTTATAATATTATGTATTATTTGTTATAATACTTCTAAAATCATTTCACGTAAATCCAATATATATATATATATATATTTTTTTGTTTACAAAATTCTCTGCAGAAATAGCAAAAAATAGTCAAAATTCTGTCTGGCCCTAATTACGACTGCTAAGTTTGATGTTAGCTAGATATGTTTAAGATATGCCAGTGTGCACCTAAGGTTTTGACAAAAAACTTTTTGCAACAGGCATTCTTGACTAGTTTTATTGCTCATGAGGACATATATTGTACGTTATACTTCACAACAAACAATTGATGAGGTGAAAACAAAAAAAACCCCCAAAAAAAACAAGCAAAAACAAAACTGTATTTATGTTTTCTATTTATGCAATTTTTATTAAACTATTATTTTGTAATGTAAATATTTGAATGTTTAAGTATAATTTTGAGTGTTTAAATGCATATTTATGTATATAAAAAAAATAAAAATACATACATACATACATACATATTTAAATACATATGTTTGTGTGTTTTTGTTCCTCTGGGTGCACCACAGTAAAATTTTGCATAGTGCACCCTTTTGGCCAGCAGTGACCCTGTATATCATGTATATAATATATATATATATATATATATATATATATATATATATATATATATATAAAAAATATTTTTTTTTTTCTTTTCAGTATTTGAGTAGAAAATAGTAGTAAAAGGTTTTACATAAACTACTTGCAATATTTAAGTACAAAAAATGTTGAATACTTTAATACTTCCACCTAAGTATGATGCTTAAAGAGCACTTCAACTTCTACTTAAGTCACTTTTTTGATAGAGCACTTGTACTTTCACTTAAGTCTGGGTCTCTAGTACTTTATACATCTTTGGTGATGGGTTATGGCTGAAAGGGCATCCGCTGCATAAAACATATGCTGGAATAGTTGGCGGTTTATTCCGCTGTGGCAACCCCTGATAAATATGGGACTAATCCAAAGTAAAATGAATGAATGAATAAAAATAAAATGAAGCCATGCCATTGAAAAGTAAAAAAAAAGGCTGAAATACTATTACAATACACACATAATAACATAAAATATAGTCAATTAATGCCTCATGGGATATTCTATAAGACATATCTCTAACCACCATAGCCAGCACAATCTCTGATCACCCACAGTGCAGCACATATTCCACACACGACTGTTTCTCGCTCCATGCTACTCTCTATCACCTCGCTCCAGGCCTTCTCATCCATCATCTCTCCTCCCCACCTTCTTCTTCCCCTCTGATCTCCAGAGCGCAAACGCCACTGCGGCGGCTCCAGTGGGCCAGCAGGCAGGCTAGACCCGGTTACCTCAGGAGCGCGAGGGAGCGTGAAAGAGAAGCCAAGCAGCGGAGCAAGTGATCAAAGCAGCGCAGACAGCTCTTCCAGCGGCTGCCCTTGAAATGGTGAGCGGAAAGGTCTTACATACATGCCACAGCTTTAAACTCCCAATCCCCGACCTCTGATTAGTCCTGAAACATCAGAGAACGCGGTCAGGACCAGTGCACCTGCTTTAGACAAAAAAGCTGACAGAGATCACTTCAGCATGCCACGCTGTGTACTGGGGAATAATTGAGGTGTCACTCTTTGTAGGTACAGCAGGGTTCATGTCTGGGTTTCAGAAGTCCAAAAATGCCTTTGCATGTCTGATGGCTAGTAGACATGCAGGAACTAGTGCATGATAACTGTAAAAGTGGGCATGCATGAGCACCCTTCTGGCTCATTAAATTGGGTTCAGGTAAAGTTCTTAACCTTAGTGACCACATTTCAGTTTTCAATAAAGATGACTGGGGGGTGCAGGGTAAACACTTTACAAACAGGTTCACAACCATGAAACTATCTTAGCAGGCACAGGACGTCAACATGACATCAGATTGTACTCTAACGTCCTGGGGACGCTGCATTTTGTTTGGAAATGAAAATTGGGTTGACGTCAGAACCCAACATCAAGTCGGCATCAATGTCCAACGTCCAACATAAAAAAATCAACCAAATATCAACGTCTAATGATGTTACAGCTTGATGTTGTGTGGACGTTACCACTATGACGTCTATCAGACGTTAGATTTTGGTTGCCATATCTGATAAATAAATATCAGTATTTGACATCAATATGATGTTGGTTTAAAATGTTGACTCGAAGTTGGATTTTAGTCACTTTCCAACACAACTTAAAATCAACCAAATATTAATGTCATTTGATGTCATTATTCAACCCAGATTCATTCTGAAAATGTACCTCTATACATTTCTGGAGACTGTAAACTACATCCCAGGAGCTATGGTTTTTGGCAGTTTTGTTTTTGCAAATCCACGAGAGGCCGCTGTGTATGCTTTTTGAGAGGCCGCTGTTGACTGACTATTTGACTGACTAAATTACTGACTGACTGACTGTTCGACTGACCCACCCTCCCCCTTCCCTAAACCCAACTTATAGTATTTTAAAAAGCACAGAACTTCCCTAAACCCAACAGACAAATTTAAAAAGCAATTATCCCATTTTACCACACTCTGTCATTTACTTTTTTTGGCTTACCTGCTTTCTGGAATCGTTCTTCGCCAGACTCGAACACCACCATCGTGGTCATCTCCTCTCTGCGTCTCAAGTTCACCAACATACATAGTGAGCTAACTGGACAAACTGGTAAGACGGAAAGCCGTCCATACAGAGGTAAGTGGTCAGCTGGTAAGCGTGAAAAAGAATGGTGTCATACTGCACCATAAAGTTTTTAATAAAAAAAATTAAATGCAGCCATACGTATTTCTGGCTACATAGTTTGCGATCTCCAGAAATGTATATTCGAGCCTGGTATATTCTGGTTCAAGCCTCAGGTGGGTCAGTTGGCATCTGTGTGGAGTTTGCATGTTCTCCCTGTGTTCGCGTGGGTTTCCTCGGGGCGCTCTGTTTTCCCTCACAAGTCCAAAGACATGCAGTACAGGTGAATTGGGTAAGCTTAAATTGTCTGTAGTGTATGTGTGTGAATGAGAGTGTATGGGTGCTTTCCAGTGATGGGTTGCAACTGGAAGGGCATCCGCTGCGTAAAACATATGCTGGATAAGTTGGCGGTTCATTCCGCTGTGGTGACCCTGGATTAATAAAGGGACTAAGCCGAAAAGAAAATGAATGAATGAATAGTAGGATAGTTTTACAGAAAACTACAAACAAATATTTTTCCAACTTTTCCCCCAAAAACAAAATTAAATTATAATTACACAGAAAAAAATAAATCATTACATATATATATATTTATGTTAGATCTGAAATTAAGTCTCAGCATTTTCTGGCTCAAGTGGACCTTAAACGTTTGGACCTCATCAATAGAATAATAGCAAAAAATGCATTTATCAGCTTTTACATGACATTTTACATGTTTCTTTTTAATAGCTTAAAGACAGCTGTGGCCTATTGGATAGATAATTAGACTTGCAAGTTCGAGTGGTGGCATCGGCAGGGATTGTAGGTATGGGGAGTGAATAACCAGCATTTTCTTCCACCCTCAAAACCATAGCTGAGGTATTTCCCTTGAGCAAGGCACCAAAACCCTAACTGCTTCCCAGGAAGCCCACTGCTCTGGGTGTGTGTTAAGTCGCTTTGGATAAAAGCATCTGCTAGCTGAATTTAAAGTCTATTTCTTAGTAAAATAAAATGAAATTAAATTAAAAAAGGAGGGAAAATTTACCACATAACTTTTACTGTTGCGATATTCAGGACTCCACATTCCACTCACTGACAGGTAAAAGCTGCTGCTCTTCCTCTCTTATCTGTTGCCTTGGCGCTGTTGAGTGGTTGAGACACAGTGGACAATGTTTGCATACATACTGTACATGACCAACCATTTGTGGTGTACATCAAGGTAAAAGTAAGGCAAAAAAAACCATACAATTATTGATGACTATAGAAAGCAATCTTGAAGATGAATCCCAGATATTTTATGAGATTAAGGAGATTTTCCCAGCATGTTTTTTTTTTTTTTTTTTGTCCAAAAAAGAAGCCATGTCTGGGGAAAAGAGACGAAATGATATATGTTCAGCTGTGAAAGCAACACAGACAAAAACATCAAAACCAGGACATCACGTCAATACCTGTCAACATTTTCTCCTTCTTTTCTTATTTTACTGGCAGGTGCATTGATCTATATTATGAGATTAATGTATCTATCAATAAAACAAGAAGGAATTGTTTGGGGGGGGGGGTTATATTAAAATATTTAAATGGATTGATAGTGGGATAAAATACTGTAGTAAAATATGGGAGACTGCCTGGGAAAATAGGAGGGTTGGTAGGAATGGATGTAAAAATAAATAAATAAATGTGACTGTATAAAGACGAAGTGCTCAAGAAGATGCTCAAAAAGACTTGTTTTTTTTTGTCTTGTTCCTCTCCATAGAAATTTTGGCAGCAGATATTTACTTGTGTGCAACTGCAGAATTTATGTTTTTACTACACATTTTATAAGCTCTTCGTGAGTTCTAAACTGCTAAAAATACCATTATATGCATGTACATGCAAAAAAAAAAAAAAGAAAGTGTAAATGCTAAGTGAACCAGAACCAAATATATACTTTTCTTTGTTGATCCAGACCAAATTAACCGAAATAACTAAACTACAGTTGTACACACACTCTAATATACTTCAACCCCTGCTATGGTATTGCCAAATCTACACAGGGTTATTGAAAGTATGTGTTTCAACCTACATTTTTGTGAAACTTCAAATATGTTCTTCAACATATGTTTTACTGCAGTTTCTAAACATTCTAGACAACAACATTTGTATGCTTTCCCCCTAATGATATTTGCAGGAACATATTATCAACACATGATGTATTATTTTTGTGCAGTTATTTGCACAACACTAAATAAATACCACAAAACCACTTAACAGTGTCTATGATGTGTTATGTGACAACTTTTCTGGTGTGGTCAGTTTGCTGGGTGGTTCACTTTCTATGGTGTTGTACTTTTGATAGTCCGGTAAATCACAGTTTAACAAAAGAGATAAAAGCATTGCAAAATCAAGGTAAAATATATGACTGCAGTACACTTATTCTTATGTTTACTTTTGAAAAATATATTGGTTGGGTTCAGGGCAGTGGTTCACTAAAGCCTCCTTTCCACTGCACGATTTGATTACGACTGTCGAAATACACTCCCTTGTGGCTGTCGTACAGAATTTTCAGTTTGCAGTGTCCGAAATAAACGAGTCCAAAAGCAAGAGCCTTTATTCTCCTTCCATTAACCATGGTTGAATGAATGAATACTAGTAGTCATAGACCGCAAAAATCTTTGTAGAGAATGTTGAGATAATAAAAGATTATATTTTTATTCCAAATTGATGAATATATATATATATATATATATATATGACATATTTCTGATTTTAAAAATTACATAAAAAATTTGTATTTTTCATGTCGCGTGCATCGACCTGCTTCGACAACACTTGAATACATCACATCTGGTCAGCTGGTTGCATATGGTCTAGTCGCAGGAGTTCACATATTTCAACGTATCTGCAGCTTAAATTTGATCCAAATTTTTCGCATACGGAGATGAACGGAACATCACGCAGCTCCCGGACTACTCTGCATTGGAAATGAATGACTGGTTTGTCGCTTGTTCTTTGTTGTGTGCAGTGGAAAGGCGGCTTAAGTGATCTGTACAACAAGCTTCGCCATCTCGTAAACATGTACATGAAAGACGTGTATCTGAAATGTACAGCAAAACATATACCCAAAGGAATGTATTTCACATTTACAAATATATAGACAGCACCTTCTAGGGGATTTATAATCCAAAACGTGCCACTATGCATACCTGGAGTAAAGTATTTTTTGTTTCTTAAATAAATAGTAGGCTGAGGCATGTATTTCCAATAAGTCTGGTTCAAGTAAACCAATGTACTTTTTAAAAAGAGCAGCAAAAAAGTAACTTTTCTAAGTTTCAAGAACCGACACTTCCATGTAGTCTTCCATCTGCACAGATTCCCTGCTCACATTCTTATTTTGAGCAAACTCAGCCAACAAGACTGCGTTCTTTGTCAGATAGGCTGTGCTTTAATAAGCACGAAGCCCATTCCAAAACCTGGCAGTTTATCTTATGTTTGCTTTGAAAACAATATTGGTTGGGTTTTTAGGTAAGGATTTAGGTCAGTGGTTCACTAAGTGATCTGTACGACAAGCCTCACAATCTCATAAATGTTTGAGAAAGGACATCTATCTGAAATGTACAGCAAAACATATACCCTAAGTAATGTATTTCACATTTACAAATACATAGACAGCACCTTTTAGTGCATTTATTATCCGAAACGTGCCACAAAGCATACCTGGAGTGAAGTAGTTTACATTTCTTAAAAAAATTATAGGCTAAGGCATTTATTTCCAATAAGTCTGGTTAAAGTAAACAATGTACTTTTTAAAAAGAGCAGCAAAAAAGTTTCAAAGAACCGACACTTCCATGTAGTTTTCCATCTGCACAGATTCCCTGCTCACATTTTTATTTTGAGCAAACACAGCCAACAAGACTGCATTCTTTATCAGATCGGCATTGCATTAATGAGCACGAAGCCCATTCCAAAGCCTGGCAGACAGTTCCCAGTGAGTGTATGCACTCTTGTTAAGAGGCCAACAGACATTGATCATGCATGGTCGCCCTCCAAGTGGTGAGTTGGTTCAAACACACCCAGTTCTTAACCTCCACTGCAGTTTGTCAAATAAAGCAGCAGCAGTGCTCTGTTTGCCCTTGACTCTGTCTCTTGTCAAGAGTGCACTCTCCTTGTCTGGATGACACCTCTCACAGAAATAGCAGCCAGCGAGCTGGTGCTCAGGACCCCATCACTTGAGCTAAATCATTAGCCCTCTTAGTCACAGCGTCGCCAACTCGGCCTCTGACAAGTTGGAAGCACCTCCGTCTGGTTTTCATTCCGCTACTTTGTGCTCGTACTTGCGATGCCAATTAGAGGTAACTTACGCTAAGATAAATTGTAAGTAAACAAGGTAAGGCATGGCGTTTTGTGTTGTTGGGTGAAACAGACAGCCGTGGTCTTCCTGTCATAACACTCACAAAAGTAGTAACAAGCAGCAGCACTAGACACCTGCTGATGGCTCCAGCGAGCCTCTGGGTCCCAGGGATCAAGCAGCTCCGTGGAGGCAATCAGTCTTCCCTGACAGGCCCTCGCTGCACCCCGAGAGCAGTATGACAGCTCTTATTTTACCACAGAGGGACCTGCCGACACACCGCCTCACCCTGTACTAGCAAACCCTCTGCGCCCGCAGCTTCCCAAAGCAACCCCTACCCCGGCAAGACACGGCCTTATAAATGAATGAACAAAGCTTCGTATTTATAAACACACACACACACACACACACACACACACACACACACACACACACA
>CAIGQZ010022722.1:1271314-1283814 GCA_903798205.1 Danio tinwini
TCAAATGGCTGTATCATGTTTTCATTATGACAGTTTACTCTGTAAATTTTTTCCAATGTAAAAAAGTCAGATTTTGGTGACACTTCCTGAAAATGCTCAAGACAGCACTATATACTATTTGCACAGCCATTTGAAAACTAATGTTAGACATCACTGCATTTAGTGAGGTATCTGAGTACAAGACACTGAATATGAATGTTTCACGTTTACTGCATTTGCTCTTTACAATTCTAATTTATTCACAGCATTGAGCAAAAGCATAAACACATCCTTATTTACAACAAACATAAACTTCCTTTGGGTAGAGCTGTGCACAACTGTAAACAATATTGCAGTTTTATTTTTTTGTTGTGAAAAGTACTGCACAAGAATAATTGTTTATTCTTTGATAATATGTCCTTGTATATATCATTTGTGTGAAAAGAAACAAAAGTTGTTGGCACCATACTGCCTTCATTTTAAATAGAAACTGCTGTCAAACATACAGTGTGTTGAAGTAAGTTTTTGCTGTTTCCCAAAAACATAGAATGTATTGTCAAGAGCCTTTAAATTAGAGCTTTCAAATGAATGCATTCATGTAATTAATTAGTTGAATGTGTTAACATTTTTAATGCATTTAATGCACCACCTCCAGGGTCATCTTACATCTCATTTAGCTGACTGGTAATAAAATTATGCCTATAGAATGCAGTTATATGGCCCTAAAATTCAATATACTGAGAAAAAAATTATACTTTGTACAGCATATTTAGCAATATCACACAAGTGATGGGGGCTGATTTTATCCTGCATGACACAAGTGCAAATGTGATTCTTAATGTATACAAGTTCAGTCATTTGCAACATTGTACTGCATATTTTAGATACAAAACTGTCTCAATTGTTGTGCCTTTCTAATTACAGTAGTGCATCCTTTCTAAATGCATCCCCATTTCAAATGTGTTTAGAATAGTCCATCTAAGGTTGGTTTTGATCTACGCAAAGGAAAACGTACAGTAAAACTGAAAGAAAAAAGCAGCTAACCATCCCTTAACAACATTACAATCAAACAATTCAGCAAACATTGTATAATATAATAAGCACTCTGCGAGTTAAAGCTTACTTAGTTAAATTGCTTACTTTGTATTTAAAAAAATAAATAAAGAAAGAAAAAGAAAATTGGTATTGTGAAAACCTACCGGTTTTCAATAAAGCTTGTTTATTTTAGTAAAGAGATTAGCAGACACTATAAGCTCAGGGGTATAAAGCTGCTTTCAATGTATATGAGGAGAAAATGCATTCATTATCCCCCGAGTCACTGCTTTAATAACACAATATGTGAATAAACGAACACTTCATGATTAAAAAAAAGAAGAAAGAAAACAAAGATTGTGTCAGCACGTAAACAGGTCTTTGGTAAAGGCACATCAGACTGTTTTATGCTCCAGTTAAACCTTTTTGATTGCTCGACATTTGTAATGTTTGATTAAGTTTTAATGCTGTTGAAATATTACACATTCAGAAATGCTAAGAATGGCACTGCGCACGACCGTCAGACTTTGATGTCTTTCTGAATAATAAATTTATTAGATAACTTCCCATATTACAAAGTAAAATGATGCTTGTTTCTAAAGATCTTTTTCTTTTTTTTTTACTCGTCAGGTTTTGAGAGCCGTCCAATCCTCTTCAAAGCGACTCCAGTGCGATGACTGTCTTAGTCACCTATTGTAAACAAAGCGCTGTGATAAAGAGAATGGGAGAGCGAATTGTAATTGTGGGAAAGCGTCGAGCGGAAGGCTTTGTGCTGATACTGTAGGGGCTTTTCTGCCCTGTAGCCTGTGCAGAAGCCGTGAAAGAACTCAAGCATTGAAGTTTGCCTTTCATCCGGCATAAAAAGCCACACAATTGACTGAGTCACATCCCAAGCAGCTAGCAAGCACTTCTGCGCTAAACCGCATAAGCGCTGGATCACAATGTAGAGGCTAAACTCTGCGTTTCAAGCTGTGGATTTTCAAGCCAAGCCCGGCCTGGATCCTTGTGACAAAGTTATACACACTCCCTCATTCTCTTGTCATGTCTTTTTTTGTATTCTTTACACCATAGAATAATCTGCGCTGCGCACACTGATATTAACATGTATTGGGTTTTAAAGGGATGGTTCACTCACAGATGACATCTTGTCAATATTTGCTTAACTTCATGTTGTTTTATGTCCATACTTGCCACTAGAAGTAATTTACACTAAACAGCATTTGTTTTTGTTTTTATATAGAGAACCAGAACTTTAAACATAAACTGACAAAACACAATTTGTTTTAATAATAATAAAAAATGCTAAATATTTGAAAAGTTATATTTATATATATATATATATATATTACAGTGCATCAGGAATGTATTCATAGCACTTCACTTTTTCCACATTTTTTTTTGTTACAGCCTTATTCCAAAATAGATTAAATTTATGCATTTCCTCAACGTTCTACACACAACACCCCATAATGACAATGTGAAAAAAGAGTTTTTGAAATTGTTGCAAATTTATTACAAATAAAAAACCTGAAAAACCACATGTACATCTGTATTTTGCACTGTCTGTATTTTGCACTGTCGTTGTATTTGCACTGTCTGTTTTTTTTGCACTGTTGTTGTATTTGCACTATCTGTATTTTGCACTGTCTGGAGCCAGCACCTAAGCTTTTCACTCATCATAGCACACGTGCTGCTGATGACGTGACAATAAAAAGTGATTTATTCACAGCCTATACTTTGTTGATGCACCTTTGGCAGCAATTACAGCCTCAAGTCTTTTTGAATAAGATGCCACAAGCTTAGGAATTTTTGTCCATTCCTCTTTGCAGTACCTCTCAAGCTCGATCAGGTTGGATGGGTATCGACTGTGTGTAGCCATTTTCAGATCTCTATAGAGATGTTCAATAGGATTTAGGTCTGGGCTCTAGCTGGGGCACTCAAGAACATTCATCGAGCTGTTGTGAAGCCACTCCATTGATATTTTGGCGGTGTGCTTTGGGTCATTGTCCTGCTGGAAGATGAACCGTCACCTCAGTCTGAGGTCAAGAGCACTCTGAAACAGGTTTTTATTCAGGATGTATCTGTACATTGCTGCATTCATCTTTCCCTCTATCCTGACTAGTCTTCTAGTTCTGCTGCTGAAAAACATCCCCACAGCATGATGCTGCCAACACCATGCTTCACTGTAGGGATGGTATTAGCCTGGTGATGAGCGCTGACTGGTTTTCTCCAAATGTAGCGCCTGGCATTCACTCCAAAGAGTTCAATTTTAGTCTCATCAGACCACAGAATTTTGTTTCTCATGGTCTGAGAGTCCTTCAGATGCCTTTTGGAATATTCCAGATGGGAAGTGGCTTCCGTCTGGCCACTCTACACTCACATAAATAAAGGTATGCGACTTGTCACTGGGGTGGTACCTTTTCAAAAGGTACAAATTTGTGCCTAAAAAAGGTCCATATTAATACCTCAAGGGTACATATTCGTACCTAAGAAGTACAAAAGTGTTCCTTTTAAAATTTGTAGGTACTAATATATACTTTTGAGGTACCAATATGGACCCTTCAAGTACAAATGTGTACCTATTGAAAAAGTACCACCCCAGTGACAGCTCTCGTACCTTTATTTCTGAGAGTGTACCATACAGGCCTGATTGGTGGATTGCTGCACAGATGGTTGTCCTTCTGGATGGTTCTGCTCTTTCCACAAAAGAACGCTGGAGCTCAGACAGAGCGACCATCAGGTTATTGATTAAGGCAGTTCTCCCCCGATCACTCAGCTTAGATGGTCGGCCAGTTATTGGAATCCTGGTGGTTCCAAACATCTTCCACTTACGAATGATGGAGACCACTGTGCTCATCGGAACTTTCAGAGCAGCAGAAATGTTTCTGTAAACTTCCCCAGCCTTGTCTCTTGAGACAATCCTGTCTCGGAGGTCTACAGACAATTCCTGTCTTCATGCATGGTTTGTGCTTTGACATGCACTGTCAATCCTTGGACCTTATATACACTGTAAAAAATGCAAAGTTCCACACAATTCATTCATGTTGTCCCAACAAAAACAGATTAAGTTAACTTAACTCTTTTAACAAATTTATGTGGATTGAACATAAAAAAATAAATAAAATCTTAAGAATTGTGTTGTTTCAGCTCATTTTAAATAGGTAGTTTAAACGAGCAAAAAAAAAAAAAATAATAAAAAAATAAATATATATATATATTGAGTGTAGACAGGTGTATGTCAAATTATGTCCAATCAACTGAATTTACCACAGGTGAACTCCAATTAAGCTGCTGAAACATCTCTAGAATAATCAGTGAAAACAAAATGTACCTGAGCTCAATTTAGAGCTTTATGGCAAAAGCTGTGATACTTATGTACATGTGATTTTTTTAGGTTTTTTATTTGTAATAAATTTGCAACAATTTCAAAAACTCTTTTTTCACATTGTCATTATGGTGTATTGTGTGGAGAATTTTGAGGAAATACATGAATTTAATCCATTTTGGATTAAGGCTGCAACAAAATAAAATGTGGAAAAAGTAAACTGCTATGAATACCTTCTGGATGCACTGTATATATTTTATATATATTAAGTTTTTAAGATCCTGTCTACTCTTTTCTTATCTTTTGGTGGCCTCGTAGTGTGACATCACAGTTAATTAGTCAATTTATAGGTGGAGGATATATATATATATATATATACTTGATTTCTTATTTATTTCAAATACCTAGATTTTGTTATTTCCTTTAATAAATGTTTATTTCGGAAGCAAGCTGGTCATAACAACATTCTATATATGTTCTTATCAAATTCATATTGCTAAAACCATACATTATTTTAGCATTACAAGAAACAATAAAAACACCAGCTAACTAAAATGAAAATTTGTGACCTGAATATAATATCTGCTTCAAAATATTACTAACATGGTATTAAAATGTGACATTGAGCATAATTTGAGCATTTGCTCATTTGACCATAAATGGCACAAGAATCATGCACACATGCAGAAACCAAATAAATAATTAACAAACTCTTCTGCATTATTATTATTATTATTATTATTATTATTATTATTATTATTATTATTACTATCTATATTAACTGTTATTGTAAATCTGAAATGAATAAAAATAAAAACAAAAGCAATAAATAAACAAATGAATGACTAAACAAACAAACAAACAAACAAACAAACAAACTAATAAATAAATAAAACATTTAAATCTAAATATGTATTCATAGCCATAATGTCAATGTACTGTATAAAACAGAGAAGAGTGAGCATTGTTCAAAACATGTTTTGTTTTTCAAAGAAGTCATATACTGTAGATTTAATAAACTGTTCTACAATAATGTTAGCTGTCCAAACTCCATTACATCATTTTTAGACAATTAAATACTACACATGATGCCCATTTCAGAGTAACATCTTCAGAATATCTGTCATTTTTTGTTTGAACTGACAGGATGTGCTGCGTGCGTGTGAGTCTGTCAGATTTGTGTGTCTCTATCCATATGTGTGACTGGCCATTGGGAAATCAAACAGCATTTTGCCTTGCATCCTTAAACACTTCACGCCGTGTCCTGTGGGATGCCGTCTGATTGGTCTGCCAGGCTGTCAGGACTGATAGCTGAATGACGGCTAGGAAACGACAAACATCAACCTAACCTCTAACTTTGTGAGGAAAAAAAAAGATCACGGAAACATAAAATACACTACAGAAAATATTATAAAGTGTAATGCTATTTAAAGAGAAAACATTGTGCCTCTTTTTGCTTATTAGCACCGAACTATTCTTTTCTGATATGAACACTACACCATTAGAACAATGGTTTTACTTTTGTATTATTCATTCATTAATTTTCCTTAAAAATGTAGAATTTTAAATGTAAACATTTTCATTTAAGCATTTTAGCAGATGCTTTTAACCAAAGTTACTACACAACACCTGTCAGGTAAGGGTATTGGCAGTGGAGACACAAGCTGTAATGCCACGTCAGCAGAGGGAGCCCTCACCCGACTACTGACTCAGCTCCGCTCCCTCGGTGGTTACTTCCTGTTTGTGCTGGTGGTGGTGGAGTTGCATCAATCTTTAGTGATATTCCTAATGTTAATCAGAGAAAGGGACTTATGTTTAACTCCTTTGAAGTATTAGCTCTTAATGTTATGCTTCCGGATATTATGCAAAAACCTATGTTATCTCTCACTATAATCACCATATATAGACCCCCAGGACCCTATGTCAATTTTCTAAAAGAGTTTTCTGATTTGATTTCTGACTTACTAGTTAAAACTGATAAAATACTAATTGTAGGAGACTTTAACATCCATGTAGATGACTCCAATGATACACTAGGGCTCGGCTTTATGGATCTACTACATTCACTTGGGATAAAACAAAATGCGGTTGGTCCAACCCATCGCTTAAAGCATACATTAGATCTAATTTTGCCTTATGGAATTGAGGTATTTGATATAGACATTATACCACAAAGTGATGATATTACAGACCACTACCTCTTGCTATATAAGCTGCGTTCACCTGAAATTATCAGATCTGCACCAATATACTGCCCTGGTAGGACTATCGTTCTGTCCACCAAGGATGAATTCATACATAACTTACCTGATCTTTCTCTATTTCGAAATGCACACGCAAACGTAAATGACCTTGATGTAGTAACCAGCAGTATGGATGCCATCTTTACTAGCACACTAAATACGGTGGCACCCATCAAATTAAAAAAGGCTAGAGAGAATAAAACTACACCATGGTCCAATAGTCATACTCGCGCTCTCAAAACAGCAACCCGTGCCCTGGAACGTAAATGGAAAAAAACAAACTTAGAGGTTTTTAGAATTGCGTACAAGGACAGTTTGTCCAGCTATAGGAGGGCTCTTAAATCTGCCAGAGCTGATCACCTCCGCAAACTGATTGAAAATAATCATAACAATCCTAGATTTTTATTTAGTACCATTGTCATCCTTGGAACAAAATGTCCCACCACAAATTAGTAGTAACGACTATATAAATTTTTATTTAGTGATCAAATAGAAGGCTTTAGACAGAAAATAGATGTAAACTTTCTGCACCACCTTATACTTCAGATTCAGTAATTTTTTACTGAATCAAAATAACCAACAATGCTTCAAAATCATAGAACAGAAAGAGCTAGATAAAGTTATAAATAGTTCTAAACCAGCTACGTGTATGTTAGACGCAATTCCAACTAAATTACTGAAAGAATTGCTACCTGTTATAGGAGAACCTCTCCTTAACGTTATCAACTCTTCTTTAGCTTTAGGCCATGTTCCAAATCCTTACAAGCTAGCTGTTATTAAGCCTATTATTAAAAAACCACAACTGGACCCGAGCAACTTAGCTAATTATAGGCCTATTTCAAATCTTCCGTTTATGTCAAAAATTCTAGAAAAAGTTGTTTCTACCCAATTATGCTCCTTTCTGCAGACAAACAATATTTTTGAAGTGTTTCAGTCAGGTTTCAGGCCTCACCACAGCACAGAAACCGCATTAGTAAAAATAACCAACGATTTACTCTTAGTTGCTGACAAGGGTGCATCTCGCTATTAGTTTTGCTCAATCTTAGTGCCGCATTTGACACCATTGACCACAATATTCTCATAGACCGCTTATATTCTACAGGTGTCCAAGGACAGGCTCTTCAATGGTTTAGGTCATACTTAGCTGTGAATATTAATGGACAGCTCTCACAAGTCAGGCCAGTAAAGTACGGGGTCCGTCAAGGATCAGTTTTAGGCCCTTTGCTGTTTACAATATGCATGCTTCCCCTGGGAGACCTTATTAAAAGACACGGGATCAGCTTTCACTGTGATGCAGATGATACTCAATTATACATTTCTACTAAACCTGATGAGATGTCTGAACTGTCTAAGCTAACTGAGTGTATTAAAGATGTTAAAGACTGGATGACCAACAATTTTCTTCTCTTAAACTCAGACAAAACATAATTATTACTTATTGGGCCTAAATCCTGCACACAGCAGTTCTCACAACTCAACCTGCAACTAGAGGGATACAAAGTTAGCGTTAGCTCTACTATAAAAGATCTGGGTGTCAAATTAGACAGCAATTTAACTTTTGAAAATCATATATCCCATGTCACAAAAACTGCTTTCTTTCATCTGAGAAATATCGCTAAATTGCTATCCATCTTAGATGCAGAAAAGCTAGTTCATGCTTTTATGACTTCTAGGCTGGATTACTGTAATGCTCTGTTTGCTGCTTGCCCAGCATCCTCTATTTACAAACTTCAGCTAGTACAAAATGCAGCTGCCAGAGTACTTACCAGGTCAAAAAAAATATGATCATATCACCCCAATTTTATGCTCCTTACACTGGCTGCCTGTTAAATTTCATATTGATTACAAAATATTACTTCTTACCTATAAAGCCTTAAATAATCTAGCTCCTGTTTATCTAACCAACTTCCTGTCTCGCTACAATCCAACCCACTCTTTAAGATCTCAAAACTCAGGGCTTCTGGTGGTAACTGGAATAGCAAAATTGAGTAAAGGAGGTCGAGCCTTCTCATTTATGGCCCCTAAACTCTGGAATAGCCTTCCTGATAATGTCAGAGGCTCAGACACACTCTCACTCTTCGAAACTAGATTAATTTTTTTAGCAAAGCATACACTCAGTGCATGACATAGCAGTATGACGCATGATGTGCCCCACGCAGGTTTCTTGTTTATATACACTATGAACAGCAGCTACGCTAATTATTCTCCTTATTCTGTATTTCCACCTGGGGGTACTCATCTCGAGGCCCTCAGACTATGCAGTGCCACTGATGCGATCCAAGACCAGCGACGAGACGATCCCAAGGTTTCTGGACCGGGCCGTATCCTGAGCAGCTGCTGTGGTGGTCATGGTGGAGAGCATGAGACTGATTCCTGTGACGCTCCAAGGACAGACGAGTCTTCGCTGAGGTCCACCTTCCTGCGCCTAGACTGCAGCTCTGCACAAGACGTTTGGCCATAGGTCGTGCATATCTGTTTATACGTTGATGTCTCTGCCTAATCCCTTTAATAAACTTCTGCATATGGATTCTAACGTTGCCTCAGCCTCCTCGTTACACAAGCCTGATCAGGGTGACCCATAGTGAACCATATCCGCTTGTTAAGTGGTGGCGTGTTGGTGACGTATGTAATACTGTTTCCGGGTCCAACCTGCCACTCTTTTGAATTGACAAAATATTCGTTTATGATGACTTTTTATTCATATTACTCATTAAAGTGAATTTTATATAAGGTCATGGTATACACAACAATCACTGGGCTTGCTGCATCACAAATACCAAAATGTTAACAATTTATATAAAATTAATCACTTTCTGGCCATTAGATATTAGGCATGAACATATATATTACGATCGTGATTTTCGAACGATCGCTTTATAAACGTTTATTATTAGCATTTGATGAGTCTCCTCATTCAGTTTCATAGAGCGCTTGGACCCGGAAGCCCCTTCGCGTGGTCACACTTAACAAGCGGATTGTACTAAACTACAGCTCAGTGCAAATGATACATTAGATGCATCAAGGCAAGATAAATGTGGTGCTGTTTGTTTCATTCGTGACTGAACACAAAGAGCAGTTTTATAGACATACCTGTCAACCCTTGTTTTTCCCGGGATTCTCTTTAATATCTAAAGATGTAGATCTTGGTGGGGGTTTTTTCAAACACAACTAATTTCGTCCTAAATGAGCATAAACAGTTAGGAAAGCAATCGTTTTCTTTCTTTATAACGTTAAATATGTGCATTTTTAAAGTGACACTGTTATTTAATGTAATCAAATGAAAAAAAAAATCTAAATAAATAAGAGTTTCATTCGTTGCTCTTTAATCAGAATGTGTAAGTTATACAGTGAAGAAACGGCTAATGAGATTTGATAGCTTGATTTTATTTCTTTATAATAGCTGTTAATTTTAATGAACTGTTTGCTAATGTATCCCTTGTTTGCTAATGTATTCCCGGGGGAATCCCTTATTTTCACATCCCAATGTTGACAGGTATGCTTATAGACATGGCAGCAACAACAAAATTGTCGACAAGAGGGAGTTGATATGTAGAGGATTTGCAGATCAAATATGATTTAATGGTGAGTTTCAATCACTTAATTAAGTGTTGCCTAAAAACAGCAAGTGATTTTAAAGAAAAAAAAAAAAAAGAGAGAGACACCTGTTACCCTGTTCATCGCCAGTGAAATTCGCTTGGGCATGAATTAAGGCTTGAACACACCGGGACAATTTTCATTCATGTTTATCATCAGTATTTTTTAAAAATGTTTTTCTGCATTCAAACCCAGGTGATTTTCAGCAGCGTTGAGCAGAGTGAACATGCAAAATTATCCCCTGCCATTAAAGGTTGCTTAATGAACATGAACTTGAAGTCATGAAAGAAAACTGAAATGAAACTCACCATCAACTCCTATTTGCTACTCTCCACTTCTACTGACATCATTGTACAGTAGTTGATGTTGCATTTATTTAACAGGTCGTCATGTTCAGACACCAATGAAAAAAGCAGCTCCACGTTCATCTTTTCTCTGTGCATCGTCTTCTTCGTTGATTGAAAGTGAAACTAGGATCACCTTGACTGTTTTGTGCTTGAGAGCCTCCAAGTGTTGTTTACTCTAACTTCAGTAGAACAAAAGTGCAAATCTGATTGGTGGAGTAGGTTTTGATATGGTGCGTCAAAACAAAAAAAACGAGCATGAGGCATTTCTTTAAATATGATGCTTTTACGCCTGGCGTTCGCCTGGCATGATCACATTAGCGCCCTTTGTTTATTCACAAGGTGTTAAACGTCATTGAAAAGTGCAAGCAAAATGCGTCCTGGTGTGAACAGGCCTTTAGGGCTGTCACAAGTATAAACTTCGGTAAAAAATTTTGAAAATGTCAATTGTCTGCTAACATTTGAGGGCTGATGATCGGTGGTTGGCACTGTCACCTCACAGCAAGAGGGTTGCTGGTTTAAGTCCAGGGTGGGTCAGTCGGTATTTCTGGGTGGACTTTATATGTTTTCCCCCCTTGTTGGCATGGGTTTCCTCTCAAGCTCCGACTATCCCCACAGACCAAACATAAGTGCAATAGGTGAATTGAATAAACTAAATTGGCCATAGTGTATGTGTGTGTGTGGGTGTGTATGGGTGTTTCCCAGTATGGGTTGCAGCTGGAAAGGCATCCGCTGTGTAAAACATATGCTGGATAAGTTGGCGGTTCATTCTGCTGTAGCAACTCCTGATGAATAAAGGGACTAAGCTGAAGGAAAATGAATGAATGAATGATTGGTCATTGGGTTCACATGCTAAACAGATATGGCTGTGTTTGGCCGTGAAGGTCTTCACTTTACTACTCTTCACTGATGTTCACAGAGTGTAAACACAAGTACACGACACTAGAGCATTTCAAATCTGTGTTGATCAGCTGATCTGTCCATGAGTTGATCAACAGCAACCAAATGTTAGCAGGAAATGATTTTTTTTTACTTCATTATCAATTGGTACCAAAGTCAAAATGTTTGACAATACTAGTATGAATGGCAAAAAAAAAAAAAAAAAAAAAAAACATTTTAAAAAGCGCCGATCATAAGCATGAACTAAAATTTCCCCAGTGTGCATAAGCATTAAGAGGCAGAAATCATATAATACTGTAAAGTCTGTCCCAATTTATATTATGTGCCCTTCTATGTACTTACATCAAATAATATAAATGCAACATGCTTACTGTGTTCAAAATGTATTGCATAGAACTTCTAGAACTATTAAAATTGGATATAGGTAAGGTTAGAAACAGGTTTGGTGTTATGAGTAGGTTTAGGGATGAGTTAAGGTGAAAGGGGGGGTCAACGGTGTTATAAATGTAATTACAGAAATTAATTACATGAAGTACATTGTAGCAAATGGGCGACATGGTGGCTCAGTGCTTAGCACTGTTATTTATAGCAAGAGGGTTGCTGGTTCGAGCCTCAGCTGGGTCAGTTGGCGTTTCTGTGTGGAGTTTGCATGTTCTCCTCGTGTTGGCGTGGGTTTCCTTCGGGTGCTCCGGTTTCCCCCACAGTCCAAACACATGTGCTATAGGGGAATTGATGAACTTAATTGGCCATAGTGTATGTGTGTGCATGAGTGTGTATGGGTGTTTCTCAGTACTGGGTTGCAGCCGGAATGGCATCCGCTGTGTAAAACATACGCTGTATAAGTTGACGGTTAATTCTGCTTTGGTGACCTCTAATGAATATTTTTTCTGTATTATAAGGAAGAACAAAGGCTGTGGAGCGAGTACTGGAGCTGGCGAGCGCAGGTGAGGAGCTTCCACAGCGAGGTGACTGCGCAGATAACAGGTAAGCAAAAAAATTTTCAATGACAAATAATAATACTGGGCTTGACAAAAGTAGTTATACAGTAGTTTGAGCTTGCGAAAATTTGTCGTACGATGCTGC
>CAIGQZ010022722.1:1338091-1354670 GCA_903798205.1 Danio tinwini
AGCACCCGGAGAAAACCCACGCGAACGCAGGGAGAACATGCAAACTTCACACAGAAACGCCAACTGACCCAGCCAAGGCTCAAACCAGCGACCTTCATGCTGTAAGGCGACAGCACTACCTACTGCGCCACTGCGTCACCTATATGGTCTTAAGTATTAGACCCTTTGCAGTGACACTCATATATTTAACTCAGGTGCTGTCACTTTTCTGCTTTTCCATTTCTGCTGATCATCCTTGAGATGGTTCTACACCTTCATTTGAGTCCAGCTGTGTTTGATTATACTGATTGGACTTGATTAGGAAAGCCACACACCTGTCTGTACAGTATAAGACCTTACAGCTCACAATGCATGTCAGAGCAAATGAGAATCATGAGGTCAAAGGAACTGCCTGAAGAACCCAGAGACAGAATTGTGTGTAGCTCCACCTATTGGTATCCTTTCTCGTCTTTGGTACCCTTTCGAAAGGGTGCCGAAAAAGTGGGTAGGGTACGGTTCGATACGCTTTTGACAGTGGAATTGGCCATAAAAGCGTACCGAACCGAACAGTACCGTACCGTACCACTCAGTGGAAATGGGCTATAATTGATCATTTTAATTATGTTCATTGTTAATCACGTCCACTTACCACACAAGGAAAAGAGCAGCTTGGACATTCTAAATATATGCCCTTTAACTGAAACATGTAAAATCTTACTATAGAAATGACATTTTATATCCAAAGCAAACCAGGGTAGGAAAAAGTTAATCCAGGTAAAAAAAAAAGTAATAGAGAATTTGTCATTTAATTTAGCTTTAAAAAGGTTAAGCAGTTTCTGCAGTGTACATTTTTTCCCTCATGTACCTCCGGTTCTGGGACAGAGTTAAAATAGACACTGGGACTCTAAAGATGAGGAAAGGTGAACAGGTGGGCCAATCAATCTGTAGAACAAGGCTGGCTGCCAACCCTGTGTGTGTGTGCTTGTGTGTATGACAGTATAAAACTGTGGGAGAGTGAGAAAAGGACTTTCACAAGAGCAGAGAAAGATAGAGAAAGATATAGAGAAAGAGAGAGAGAGAGAGAGAGAGAGAGAGAGAGTGACCCCACTGTTTCTAATGAGCTATGAGAAAGTGCCCTCTCAGCAGAGTGACACAGTCAAAATCTGTGTGTGTGTGTGTGTGTGTGTGTGCGTGCGTGCGTGTGTGTGTGTGTGTGTGTGTGTGTGTGTGTGTGTGTGTGTGTGTGTGTGTGTGTGTGTGTGTGTGTGTGTAGAGATTTGGGAAATGGCATGTGGGGAGTTGATATTATTTCTCAGTTGGAAAGATGGAGCAATTCTCAGTGAAGTCGACACAGTTCTCTCTTTGCAACATTGCTGTATTATTCTGCTTTTCCATGCTCATGTACACACACACGCCCACACAATAGTTAGAGCATCATCGCTTAGATCATATCTTAACCCGGGAGACCAATTCCAGTAGGATGTGGGCACATGAACGGGGCATCTGTGCCAGCGTGTCACGTAATTGCCAAGCTATGATGGGTTCCCAAAGGCTGGGCAGGTATCCAGTCTGTGCTAAGCTAGGAATATGTGCCATTCATCCTAAAAGACACTCAAAGTGAAACACAGTACATGGTACAGTCCTTTTTCAGCAATATGTCACCGTTTTATAAGTTCGCTTTTAGAAGCTAGCATGTAATACACCAAATTGCTTTGGGAAATTTTCTTCCAAAATGCAGTATTTCAGAGTGAAATTCAAGATTTGTTGTTATATTATGGACAATGATTGAATCCTCGGATGGAAATAGCAAAACTAAAAATCTAATTGTGTTTGTGCAGCACGGTGGCTTAGTGGTTAGCACTGTCGCCTCACAGCAAGAGGGTTGCTGGTTAGAGTCCTGGCTGGGCCAGTTGGCATTTCCAACACAATCTCACAGCAATTCGTAACTTTTTGATTTAGTGGCTAATTCTTTTAAATTTGTGCGATCTAATTCGTACAATTTAGTACGATTTGCTTATCACCCAATGACAGTTGGGTTTAGGGGTGGGGTTGGGTTGGGTGCCACGCCTCTTTTTTAAAATCATAGATTTTCATACAACTCAACTCGAATTTGTACAAATTAACCACTAAACGTAAAATACTTATGTTTCCTCGTGAGATCAGGCTGGCATTTCTGTGTAGAGTTAGCATGTTTTCTCCATGTTTCATAGTTAGTAACTATGGTTACAGTGCTGTGCGCTGTTAAAAAATATTTGTATATTAGCAGTTATCAGTATCATGTGATTCATGTTTTTAATATTTTTACCCTGTTTGTTGATGCTTTTAAATTGCATTACGGGACCTTAGTCTTTCTTCCAAGAACTTTTAACCTTTAAAAGTAAAAAAAAAGTTACTTTTATTATCATTTTTAATAGTTTACAGAGATATATTGTCTTGGCTGATATTTTATAGTTAGCTATAAAAAAAAAATTTTATAAACTGCGACTACATGTTCTGTTATTTCTAGACTTGTTTCTATATGCGTTATATTATTTCAAACTACAAAAATGTGAATAAAAGTCCCTTTGTTGTAGAGTTAGATTTTCAATATTAAAAGCCGACAAAGCAGAGATCAAGGTTTTACAGTGTAGCAACACCATAGTTAAGTTGTGTTTGCCATGGCTTTAAAAACATTCAAACCATGAATACATTAAAAACCATGACCAAACATTTCAAAAGGGTTGAAACGAGAGTTGGTGCCTAGTTAAAGGTGCAGTATGTAAGTTTGACACCCAGTGGTTGAACTAGGCATTGCACATTTGGTTCAAAACACACAATCGCAGGTTGCCAGATTGACAACACCAACAAAAGTGAGCCTGACCCTCAACACTGATTTAAGGCTGATTTAAGTTGTGTTCTAAATAAAAGCAACGGCATGCAATATAAAGAATATTTTCCATATTTAAAGTTGTTTTTGTTTTAACCAACACCTGAAATTAATATTTTAAAAACGGCGTCTATTTCTCACAGCTGAACAACAAAAAAAAAAACCTGACAATTACCTAAGATACACCTCAATGTGCTTTATTCAATATTAATTTGCAGAAGACATGTCAGTGTTTATTTTGATATAAACTATTATTTTGTAATGTAAATATTTGAATGTTTAAGTACAATTTTGAGTGTTTAATGCATATTTATGTATATCAATAAATAAATAAATAAATAAATAAATAAATAAATGCATATGTTTGTGTGTTTTTGTTTCTCTGTGGGGGCACCACAGTCAAATTGTGCACAAGGCATCCTTTGGCCAGCAGCAGCCCTGATTGGCTGGATTAACAGACAGTCCTGTCCCAAACTCCTACATTAGTTGAGCCTCATTGTCATAAGTATATTCACAATCACAGTTCTGCAACTTCACAAACAACGCGCTACTTTGTATCTTTAAATAAACTATTTCTATTGTTAATAAAGTATTTCTGTATTAGATAAAGATCTAATGTTCAGAAAGCAATGTTTTACAATGCTCAAACAATTAAATCATTTTGTTTGTTGCACTGACCCGAATAATCCAGAAAAAAAGGGAGAAAAAATGAGATAGAGAACTTGAACTGTTGGTTCAGCAGCCAGAAAAGACTAGCATCAATCCTCACACACAATCGCAAAAAAAGAGAGAAACAGAGCCTGCAAGGCACTCATCCCTACCATCCTTTCAGCACATGCACGGACACATGCACACACACACACACACACGCCATCTCAGACTGCTCCAAATGAGATCTCTTACACCAGCCCTCTGCTTGCCATCCATTTTTAATGGGCTGATTAAAAGCATGGCTTCCCTGATGAATCACACCATGCCTGAGAGAGAGAGAAAGAGGGAGAGAGAGAGGAAGAGTCAAACGGGTTCACGGGCTGAGGCGAGAGAGGAGAGAGAATGAAGAGGAGGAGGGGGGAGAGAGAGAGAGAGAGGAAGGAGGGCTGGCACAGGCAGCAGTGATGTCTCTTTTGAAGCCCCTCACAAGGCCATGAAGAGCTGAGGGCACGGCTGGAGAGCGTTAAAATAACTAGCTGCACACACGCTGCGCAAAAAAGAGAGCGAGGGAGGCAGAAAAAGTGAGCATGAGGGATAGAGACGAAACCACTCTCTGTGCATGTCTACTGGCTAGTCAAGCATTCACTTCAGTGGAGAAACAAGATGATCATTATGTAAACGAGGCTTTCCCTCTCGTGTGAACGCTAGATTGTCTCGCCGCAGACAACTGTGGGCGGATGACTACGTGTCAAACGGGACACGGATCGCATGTAAACGGGGGTGTGTTTGTGAGATTGATTTGAGAGCACATGTATGTATGTGTTTGTAATCTCTGCGGTTTGCCATAATGGTGGGCTAAACGCTGCACGCTAAAGCTCTCGCATGGGGAAGTGCATTCCTGCTGCCTCATAAAAAACAGAGCTCTTCCTTTCTGAGCTTCATTGAAAATGATTGCGCACATCGCTGAACGTCAAACCTGGAGAGTATTCTTGTTGTTTTATTGTTGCCTAATCAAACTCGCTACTTGGAAGGAACAAGATAGTCTTATGAAGCTTGAGATCAGCCTGTGTTGAGAATATTAACAATATTTAGAATGCTAATACAGAGGTAATATTTTGTTATTAAGCAACTGTTCAAATAAAATTTATATAGTATCTAATGTTGTTATTTTATTCATATTACACTCAAAAATTATGTAAACAAATGAGTAAACTTGAACTGCTTTAAATGTGTTATATGAGCACAATACAAATGTGCATTTCAACATAGTTTTAATAAGTCTGTGTAACTTCTTAGCAGCTAACAGAATTAAAATGTTTGTGTTGTGTTTATGGGCAGCACGGTGGCACAGTGAGTATCACAATCGCCTCACAGCAAAAAGGTCGCTGGTTCGAGCCCCGGCTGGGTCAGTTGGCATTTCTGTGTGGAGCTTGCATGTTAGACATAAGACAAATTTGTATTTTGCAAATCCCGCAAGTGGTTTGTTGACTTATTTGAGTGTACAAAACACAAAAGAGTATGGTATCTTGAATTATAGACTGCATGCATTTAAGCATCTACTAGTTTTCTTTAGAAAGTGCGCAAATATGTGGTCCTTGAACATCTCTGAGCTGTATAATAGTAATAATAATATAAAATAATAATAATAGTAATAATAATATAAAAAAATTGTCCTGTTTTCAATCAAAATATCTAAAGAATCTTACATCAAAATACATACTAGACACATGAAATAGCATGATAAGTTGTCTTGTTTTCTGAAAAAAATTTTAAATGATCAAGATTAGGTGATTGTTTGCTTAAAACAAGAAAAACAATCTTAATGAGATATAATCTCAAACAGAAGTCTGAAGCATCACTTCATTTTCTCATGTCATTTTTCTTGTGTAGTCTTGATTTAAGATGTTTTAGATATTTGGACTGGAAGCGAGACAAAATTACTATTACTTTTAAGAAAAGCTTTTTGCTGTGTAGCTATACATGACAAAAGATGGAAAAATGACAGAGCCAAAAAAGCAGAGTGAATAAAAATGTGTCTTTAGTTTTGCAATGCAAAGTGCAAAGTAACTCTACAACCTCTGCTTTACTTCTGTTATTAACTCTTTCACTGGTGAGTTTAAAAGACCCTATCTGGCCCCTGGAGTGAGTTTTATTTTAGACAACAATTATTTTTGAAAGCTCACCCTTAGCCCCAATCCTAATTCTATTTTTGTACCCCTACCCCTTCCCCTTTGCCCTTAAAACCGAGTGTGAAGGGGAAGGGCTTCAAAATTACCCCTAAGAATTGGGACACCACTACAGCACCTGCACACGTTATCAGATGTTATCGCAATCTTTTAAGCATGACGGTAAACCATGAACGTGGTTATGAACATATTAAAACATGTCTTTGTTTGTTGTAAAAATTCACAATAATGATGCAAAATACTAATTTGTGGATTTCCTTACTTCCAGGTACAGCTATCCTGCCATTGTGTGTTCTGGGAAATTTTCTTACCCCTTGGTTTCGAGTGTGGTCCTGAAAAATCTGTCTACCCCTTTCCCTTAGCCCTACGCCTTCAAGCTAAAGAGAATTGGGACACCCCTGCCCATTCACGAGAACGCTCAAAATGAGGGGTAGGGGTAAAGGGAAAGGCTAAGGGGTAGAACTGGGCCTTGATGTTTCCGTGGAGGTGCGTCATGTTTGTCACATGACACACCGCAGCCACAATAGCGATGTATGACAGATGTATCCCTTTTATTATTCTTTTCCACTTTAATACAAGATATTCACACGCTTGCTCATCATGTCATCAACTACCTGATATTCCAATTCACAAAAACGTGTAAGTGAGTGTTTTTGTTGTTTAAAAGACATATAAATGATCGTGATCTATAATGTGAGATGTGCGTTTGCCTCATCCATAAAAGCAGAACATGCAGGATTCAGCACGTAAATTCATTAGTTCATTAGTTATTCCCAAAATGCATACAAGCAAGTGGCTGGCCAGTTGGAAGAAGAATAGATTGAACTTTATTGTTACGTTTGTTACGTGTATCTGATATGAATAATACACATCGGCAAATTATATTTGAATGGATTGTTAGACTTCCATAGACTTTCTTGTGTGTTTTACAAACTCTAAATGTATTGTTTTACTAGTACTTGTGTGCATTAACATGTCTAAAACATAAAATGAGCATTAGGTGGTTAAAAACACTGCATAATTGTGATAATGTGACATGTCTTTCTCTGGCTCACCGCCAGCCAATGCGCCAAAGTTCAGTTTGAATGTTTCACGTCATGCTTGTCAAGCTGGATAACTCCAGGGACATTACGTTCTTCACTTCAAAACGGAACAAAAGTAGGATTCTGTAGTGATTTACCCTGCTGTTACTCCCTTCCTCCTCATCACAGACTCCAACATGTTTGCATTTCGGGTGCTTTCTCATTGCCACGGTGCTCCTGTCATCACTTTTGCATATTTGGCTGTTAACACACTTTTTTGGTTTATTTAGTGTGAAATGCTCTTACACCTTGGATGACTAGGGTCGCACAGATTTCTCTGCCTTCGCCATGTATATTTCCTCTAACGTTACATCTGCACATTTTTTTTGCTCCGTTCTGTCTATGAGGCGCCAAACTCAGCTGGCATCAATTCAATTTAATACATCTTTATTTCTACAGCGCTTTTACAATGCGGATTGTGTCAAAGCAGCTTCACATAGAAGATTATGGTGAATTAAAGGTGTCAGTTCAGTTTTTAGAGTTTAAGTTCAGTTCAGTTTAGTTGTTTATCAGTGTGTCAGTGCGTGAGAGAGGCCGAGTGTGTTCACTCCGCTCCATGCTCAACTAAAGTTTTTTTTTAATAATCAAACATCTCTGCATTGTGCGACACGACAAATCAATTATGAAATTCATTACCAACGCTTTTAGTAATCGATTTTAATCTATTTGTTGTTGTAGCCCTAATAACTTTACTTCAGACACGTTTCAAACTTTCAAAAACATTATTTTCACTGTTGTTGAAAAAATCTGCTTGCCCGACTATGTGAGGTACGCACCTTCAGGGACAGTCTATTAACTCATACATAATTAAAAGATATTTGAATTTTTTTTGTATTTTCATAAAATATTTGGAAAAATCTCAATAAAAGCTTCAAATGTAAACATGACATGACAAAAACTAAATATGGTACAATTGTATATGAATGGTCTGAATGGCTGCTAAGCTTGAGGGAGTATAGGTGTCTCGATCACCAGTGATCTAGCTTGTGCAGATTGCTGGAGAACTACAAATCTGCCACTATATGAAATACAACTCCCAGAGGTGTTTGCACTCACACACCAGTTCCTGATTCTCCCTGATTACACACTCACAGCTGGAAGCTCATGATGGACTGATTAGGACTATAAAGACACCTAATTCACACACACTCTTTGCTGAGTCTTGTTTAGCTGTAAGTGAGCATTACTAAGCATTTCCATGGCTTGCCTTGATTCGTTTTTTGACTTTTGCTTTGTTTATAGTTTATGTTGTTCTGTCGCCTGTCTCAACCATTCACTGGTTTTTCTGCTTATACTTTTGGATTATCCACATGCTCCTGTCTGTCCCTGTTTTAAACTTTGCTTGCTTGACAATTGTCTTAATAAACTGCACTTGGGTCCTGACCTGACTTATTACAACAGGACAGTCTGGAGCATGAGCTACCTGTCATATAATGCCAAATATATACCACTGGGAGTATGTGAAAAGCCAATCCTCCCATTTAAGATTGCATTACCAAACTTTTTTTCCCTGCAGAATAGAAAAGCTAAAGTACTATTGTGACTTTGTTCAGTTTCATACACATACTGATGTGCTGCTTCATAAATCTTATTATAGTAAAAATCTGATGAGTATTAATTTAGTTTTTTCTATGCTGGTGTAGCTGTTCACTTGCATTTTGACTCAGCACGGACCACAGTTTCACTTAACAATCTTCTGTATTGTTTTAGTGAGAGAATAATAAGTCACCTACATCTTAAATGCCCTGATGGTAAGTAAATAAACAGCAAATTTCCATTTTTGGTTCAACTTTGGTTCAACTGCTTTAAAAAGAATAATATAAGAAGCAAATAAAAATGTGTTTATGGTGTCTGAGGGAGTTCAAAGGCTCTCCAAGTTGCAAAGTATGTGCAAATAGAAAAAAAAAACATTAGTTGAGGAAAAAACTGTAAGAATTTAACAACATGTGCATGCAAAATCTTATGATGCATACAAATACAGAAAAGTGTATCGTGAATCTTTCTTTAATGATTTTGAATTGATTTTTTAAAAGTTTACAATTGATTCTGTATTCAAATTAGATTGAGATGGTATGGGCATGAAAAAACTGAAAAAAAAAAGCATTGATCTGCGCATATACACATGCTTCCCAATTTTGGACAGATGGATAATTACATGTCATGCTTCTAAACTTTTGTGTGGCCGGTTTTAGGAGAAATTTCTTACACACATAAAAAACGAAACCTTGACTTGTTATGGATGCTGTGCTACTCATTCGGTGTACCCCTGGCTTTATAATCACTAAAGAAGCCAGACATGGTTATTAACCTGATTGCATAGAGACTGACTATAGCAGAATCATAGGTCACTATTATGAACCACTCTATTACATATGAGTGAAGTATTATGGGTTGTGTTCTGCAAATGCTGGCTGTGAATGAAAGTGAACTAGGGCTGCTGTACAGTGTTGCAAACTAAAGAACCATTACTATGTTTTAAAGCTTGCTTTGTGTTTCAAGCTGAATACTAGTATCTTGTAAAATAACTAGTGAAATATAATTTATGATCATCCTGGCAAAAACCAAAAATTGTTTTGAGAAATTAGTTGTTAAAACTATTATGTGTGAAATGTTGAGAAAAATCCTTCCTCTCTTAAACAGCACTTGGGAAATATTTGGAAAATATATATTATTTCACAAGAGGGTTAATATTTTTGACTATGCACATACTTTTCCTTAACATTTTAATTTTAATGCTCTTTTGTTTTTGGGAATATGACTTTTTGGTCTTCATAATTGGTGTTATTTCTTACATTCTATACCAGCTATATCATCCAGAATTATTTTAATCCTTTTTTTGCTTCGTTATGTTTTTGAATGATGGCAAAACTGTCATACAGAGATTCCAACCATCAACAAAATCATAGAAACTCTAATTCTGGTTAAAATGTAAAGTTGTGAAGATGAAAATGTACAGCAGGAGAAATAGGAAAATGTAGGTCAAGAATCGTTTTAGAATGGGAACGTGACCCCAGAATCAGAATAGAATTGTTAAGTATCTAATGATTCCCACTCTTAATATCCATATGTTTGTTGATCTCCAACAATATCGCTGACTCTAAACAAGATACAGCCTGTATTGTCACATTTTGGGGTCCCCCGTCACATTTCCATGATTTGCACTACTTGCAGAATGCTTCTGTATTTTACATGTGTTGTAAAAATTTACGTAAGCGATGCTGACAAACAGATGAAGATGTTTTCTCAATTTGTTAGTGTGATTTTCATGTGCGTTTGTGCTCTCTCGGCCACCATAGTGTTTTGCAAAAGGAAGTGTTATTTAACTTCAATTGACAGTCATGAGCCACTGGGACTGGTGACAGCAGGTTCCTGTCCTACAGTCTCACAAAACACACACTTTGATCTTCTCAACTAAAGTGTCAACTAATATTCTGTCTGACAAATCGGTATCTTCTCTCTCTCTCTTTTTTGGACATACCATAATGGCCATTTATTTAATGATAGAAACAGTTGGGGTGAAAAAAAAGTCTTTACTAACATTAAGACACAATGTGTATGTAGAATAACTGCTTGGTAACGACTCAAAAATAGATCTTTGAATCCATTTAAAGCATTAGCAGTTCCAATTTGAATTGATCAAATTAATTGTCTTCACACAATAGCTTAAAATGATAGCTTGTCACTAGTTTTTACTAAATATAAACGCTGAATCATGGAAGAATCTCTCTTTTGTTCCCATTTGCTCAACCTGCAGTCTGTGTGAATCCTAATGCCCCAGTAAAAATAAAGGGGATTCTATACTGTCAGTGGGTGCTGTTTTTCGGTTGAGGTCCTGACTCTCTGTGGTCAATCCCATGGCACTTCTTCTAAAGAGTAAGGGTGTAACCCTGGTGTCCTGGCCACATTTCCTCTTGGCCCTTAACCATAATCCACATCCACTGAATTGGCTGTCCACTGTCTCTCTACTCCCCCTATAGCTGGTGGTGAGCGCACTGGCGCTGTTGTCCTGTGGCTGCCATCACATCATCCAAGTGGATGCTGCACACTGGTGGAGGTGTGGAGACCCCCCTCATGATTGTGAAATGCTTTGGGTGTATGGCCATACACGATAAATGCGCTATATAAATACTTATTACATTACATACCTGACTTTAACTTCAACAGAATAAAGAAACTTATGAAGGTTTGGAACAACTTGAGGGTGAGTTAAGGCATGAGTATTCTTCAAGCAACATCGAATAAAGAACTGAAATGATGTATTTCGAACAAAATCCGAAACAGTTCGAAACAGCACACCAAAGAAAACTTTTTGGGGGATGTTCGTTTTGTTCCAACACACATTTGCGATACTACTGGATCAGCGGTGACTATGTAATCGGTTGGTATGTTCTTTAACTCTGCCTTCGTATTCTCACATCCCATAGTCAGACAGGAGAAAAACATCCAGCCCTACATCCATCAACATAAATACACTGCTGTTTAACACTATTCTCTGCACCTACCGAGTCAGTGAAGGACCACTCTCCCATTCGGTGTTCAATATTAAATTCCATTATAACAACACTCTCCCACCAGTTCTTACTTTGTACTTGCACCCAAAACATGGGGGGGCATGAATAAAATGAATGAATGAAAGTGAAAATGCCAAACTGCAGTTAAAGCCAAAAAAATTTAAAGGAAAGACCCAAAATTACATGACATGTATGTATTATAACATGTAAAGAGGATAATTAAAGGAACATTCAAAAAGCAACTCATATAAACATCTAATCATATTATTTTCTTAATCAGAATAAGGGAAATAATTAGATTACTGATTCATTGTTTGTTCAAGTCTTGCTGGAGAAGGCTGTTTGCTAGATGTTTATGAAACTGTTATTCTCTCTTACCTGCCATTGTTGTTTTGTCTAGCAGTACACTCAAGCAGCATGGCACATTTAAAACCCCGCCCACTGCAGCGTGGGTGTGTCAGAAGGTTTGAAAACAGAATGCAGTCACTTAGCCTTTTCAAACATCTATCTATCCTCAGAGGAATAGCGAAAAAACTCAGTTTGAAGTATACTGGGGCCTTACATTAAAATTTTTGGGTGAACTATCCCTTAAAGGTTGAAGTGCTTTGAAATGTGCATTTTTTTATTCAATGTTTGACGTCGAATAAATGAAGAGAAGGTGGGACATAGAGTAGCTTCACCCCTTAAAAAAAAACTGCCAATAGCATTTTGTTTTTATCACAGCTCTGTGTAGGAGAGGTTGAGCTCAAACGCATCAAATAAAAAGTAAATAGGTGCGTTCGACTTCATGCAGCGCTGCGTCTTAAAGCGGTGCATGACGGTTAGAAATTTTGGCCGGATTGATGCTGCGCTGACGCCACGTGACTGTCACATGTGGCATCAAAGTACCAGGATGGCACTTTGAGATCAGACGATTGAGTCAGCCCGCGCAGCACCTGAAGAGCGACTGCTGGAACTGCGATGACGACACTGATGTTACACGATTGGCCAAGTTCACAGCATGACAGCAACCACGTGTGTTTCGGGTTTATAATTTTAAAACAAACAATTCACTTTTCATATCCTCTCTATCTTGTACACATCATGCTTATTAAAAGACTACATATATTTTACTGCAGTATCATCTTTTGTTAAATAATTTGTTCATAATGACTTGATTGTTTAAACAGGTTTATTCTGCCTTTTTATACAGACTACTGTATTATACATTTTAGTGAATAACCAAATATTAACTCAAATACTTACAGACTTATAATAAAACAATTATCATCATTGATCCTGACACCCCTATGAAGATTTCTTAACAAATTAAGAAAAAAAAAATGTAATATAAAAATATATGATTATAAAATATTTTATTTTCTGTTAAGCCGTTTATGCAGAAATGTTAAAAATGAAATTGATGTACCTGCTCTGTCTGGGTATTTTCTATTTAGTGTAGCTTATTTGTTGTGGTCCTTTTGTTCAATCTCTATGGATTAAAGTGCTTTTTAAAAAATGTTTTTATTATCCAAAATAATTGTAATCATTGTTTAAGACTTAATCAAAACACCTTGTTTTGGGTTTTACACTAATATATATTGGAAAGTTTTATATCTATAAATGTAAATGTAAACCCCTTTTAGCATTTTCAAACACGCACAGGAACAGTATTGACATACCATTCAACATCCAGTAGCCTAAAGACTCCAAGAATTTGTGCTTATTGTTTTGTTTAGTTTAATTTGTGGATATTTATTTTCTTTTTATGTGCTCTCTTGTTTTGCCCTTATTTCTCATGCAATTTTACATATGCTACTTAAATTTAATTCATAATTCCCTTGTTTGAAAATGAACTATAGTTTGTAGAGACGTGTTTTGTTTTATTTGTACTGTAAATCTTTGTTGTTATTGCAATAAATAAACAAATAAATAAATGATTCCGCCATGTGATCTGTCATCATGACAGCAGCACTTCGAGCCCCGAAGTGTCCTTCTTGACGGCTCCGTTTTCAACTCAGCCCCCGCCTGCGCATGGCTATGTCGAACGCACCTGATGAGAAGTGCCTTGAAGGGGGTGGGGCATGTCAGATACTATAGAGCATTTAATTGGTCAAGAAAATGAAGTATAAGGCGACGTGAAAAGAAAAAATATTCATTTAGGCGGAAGTGACAAGCTACAAGCTTCTAAACGCACATTTTGTCACCACTTTAAAGCACAATATCTAATAGATAACCTTAAAACGGACTGAAACTAACAACTAAAAAAACTTAGATTAAATATTATGGGACCTTTAAACAATAATAGCCCTTACATTAAGAGTGTCTCTTCATTTGGATCAGTTTCTTAATGGGAATGACAGTATATTTGAATGCCAGCTTTATACTTGGCTCCAACATCCTCCTAAACAGGCCTGTTTAGGACCAGAAGATTTTCACCGGCTCTCTGATGTAATGCTAAGGCTAAACACAAGCACTAGCGCCTCGGCCGACATATGTTCCATTCACCACAGTGTCACTCCTCATTTGTAATTATTTTTTTCCTGGTTGGCTCGCTCTCCTTCTCTTTGAGATAAATAGTGTTGGGACAATGGGGAGCACAGAGGACTGATGACCTGTTCCAGAGTGTTAAACCTGTGCTCGAGGCTGGAGGAGAGTAAGTGAAGATGACAATCATCACAGGGTTCAACTCCATTGTGACGTATTGGCAGTATAGGCTGTATTAACTATCTTTTTCTCAGTCTCTGTCACTAAAATGGATAATCAGTGGAAAGTCAGGGTTAGTGAAAATGATTAGCAGATATTTCTCATGATATTTCAAATGTATTTTCCACCTGATAGAAAAAAAGCAGGATACATGTTTCAAATATTACATAATAGCTATTGATTACAGACTCATCATAATTCATTTTCCTTTTGGCTTAGTCTCTATTTCAGAGGTTGCTACAGTGGAATAAACCACTGATTACAGATTAACAAATACAGTTATTATGTGAAAAGTATTGGACATAAAATGCAAACATTTGAAAATGTATTAAATTATTATTTAGTGATATCAAATGATCTTTAGTTGTAAATATCCATGACATTTTGATGCCAATAATAACAGACATATCTGTCTGGTTCTCAAATCTGATTGGCTGATAGCCATGCAATATTACCATAATAACAGCACTCGTACAGCCTCCTCACCCTTCTGCATTAGTCTGCCCACACAGAGTGACAGCAGATCAATAAACTCACTACAGTTTGACAAATATTGCAGCTGTTGGACAACATAATGTACTTTTGATGCTTTTTTTAGGTGAGAATGTAGTTGTTTAGATTGCAAATATGCAGTTTATTTATAAGGAGAGTGCCGATGCAGCATGTTGCCATCCATCCACAAGATGGCGACAGAGACAGCATAATAAGCCCTTAGAGAACAAAAACAGCGTAATTTCAAACTACATCTGATCAAATCATTATAAAACAGGTAAGTGACATTCTAAGTCAATTTCTCTTTTGAATGTTGTAGTGCTGTGTTTATACCATAGTAATTGTAGTGTATTGAGTGTGAGATGGGACTCACATATCAGGAATGCATGTATTTTTGTCTTGGCCAATCTTTGTATGACTCCGAGTTACGTTTTGGTTGGTCATTGCAAACACAACAGTAATCTGGTAGTGTTTGCATTGATTTGGCTTTTTTGGGGATACTTACTGTGATATCCCAATTGCAACCGAGAAATACTGGGAAATCTCGGTAGACTGATGGCATTTCATGCCGTTCAGGCTTATAATCTTAAAATGTGAGCAAAATCTCTAGTTTTGTCATCACTTTAGACAATACGCAAGAGAATCTTTCAAATACTAAAGTGATGTTGGTGAAGTAGCAACAGTTTCTGTGGTTCTGACATCAGCTGTGAATGAATGGTGGAAGAAAGTAGTTCCTCATGCAAAAAGATTTTAGACTCTCCGTGTTTGTTTTTCTTTTTTATATATGCTATTATGCAGTCGAACTGTTGTATAAATTAAATATCACACTCGTAGCATTGCAATATGGCTGTATATAATCACTGGTGGGACACTAAAGCACTCGGCTTGCAGCCTCAAGACAACACCTTCTACCAGTGCTAATATACAGCCATATTGCTCTTCTACAAGTGTGATATTGCTCATATTATATTTAATAAAATATAATTTAAAGTAAACATACAAGACACCAACAACAATATAATTTCTTTCTTTCTTTCTTTCTTTCTTTCTTTCTTTCTTTCTTTGAAAAGGGCACATTTTTTAGATATTTTCTAGAAAAGGATCTCAGTCTTAGCTGACATGAAAATGAAGTGATTTTACTGTAGGGCGCATGTTTTGCAGACGAGAGGCAAGGTGAGTGAGAGTTCATCATTGGATTAAAAGGCTATTAAAGTTGAAAGTATTTCTCTCAGACAGGGAGAGTGAGCAGAGGATGAATAAAAGACCCTGGTGGGTCCTGTCACAAATGTTCTTTGTTTCCATCCTTTCACCCTTTTCCACACAACAACCAAAACTTAATCCTTCGCTCTTGAGCTTGGACGGATGTCACTTGCCTTTTGTGTTGTTGTAAAGTTAAGACATCCAAAACAACTAAATTCCAGGCCTGATTAAAAATAAAAAAGAAGAAGAAGAAAGAAACCACGACCACCAGGCTACTTTGGCAAAGAAAGGAATACCTTAAATTATTGTATAATGTCACAGGCAGACAAATGAACAGATTTTAAAAAAAATGTGTGTGCAATAAAATGATAGAATAACAGACACTAATACAGGACTAGGAGGGAAGGACAGACGGATAAATAAATGAATGAATGATAGACATACAAACGAATGGATAGATGGATGGGCGAACAGATAGATACACAAAACAACAGGCAGATAAACATACAAAATACATACAGACAGACAGACAGACTGAGGAACAGATAAAAAAAATGTGTGTGTAAAAAGATGATAGAATAACAGACATACTGATACAATACGGATGGATGGATGGACAGATGATGAACGGACAGACACACAGACTGACAGATGGATGGACAATGGATGGATGGATAGATGATGGATGGATGGATAAATGAATGAATGGATGGATGGACAGACAAACAGACAGGCAGAGAGACACACAAAACATACAAACAGAAATACATAGAAACAGACAAAACACAGACAGACAGGCTGAGAAACAGACAGATGGATGGATAGGCAGACAGAAAGACAAACAGACAGTTGGATAGATGGACAGGCAGAGAGACACAAAACATACAGACAGACAGGCAGAAAGACACACACACAGACAGACAGAGA
>CAIGQZ010022722.1:1363505-1389172 GCA_903798205.1 Danio tinwini
ATCCATCCATCCATCCATCCATCCATCCATCCATCCATCCATCCATCCCCCTGCCTGCCTGCCTGTCTGCCTATCTGTCTGTCTGTCTATAAGACATTAGCATTTTAGGGGAAAAAATACAAGAAAGAATAACTCCCTAAGGTTTGTAACAACTTTAGGTGAAGTAAAATGTAAAATTAGTCAATAAAAAGTGTTGGGGAACTATCATTTTAATGTGCAACCTTTTTATGTTAAAAAGCTGTAGTTACAGTATCCACCAGCAGGGCATATCTGCCCTATGCTAAGCAGAGCCCTGACCCCTCAGTTCACACAGACATATAGCCCGGTCACCATGGAAACAGCATAGGCAGACTGGGGATACTCCTGAAATACATTTCTGCATATTTCCACAATCTTCCCACTGGCTCTGCCCATAAATCTGATTCTTTCATCACACAACATGCACTATGAATTAACCTCATGATTCTTACAGGATCTCCACTGAAGTGTGTCAAAACAGATGACCTAAAAACTGGACTAGAAGATATGCAATATCATGCAAACAATTTAACCTGCAGAATGCAATGTTAGTAACATAAATAGAAAGAGTCTTCATTGGTATTAATGATTTTGAAAAACCTTATTGAAATAACATCTATTGAAAGCATTCCTTCAAAAGGCTTCTTGGTCAAAAATATAATTTGGATTATTAAAATCAATACAAAAACTGCATGTTTGAATGTCTTTTTATTAATAATCAGTTTTCATTAATAATCAGCATGAATTAGTTGCTACTTTGGACCTTGTGATACACTTTAAATAATGTTGGGTTACTAAAAAATACTTTTTCTATATGTCTGTTACTTATTTAAAACTGAGTTGAATCAACACAATAATTGTTTTATCTTCAATCATCTTAAATTTGTAAAACAATTAATTTAACTTAAACTATTTGTGTTGGGACAACATGGAAGTAGTGCACAGAACCCAGCTTTTTTACAGTGTGGTTCAAGTACAGTATTTGGACAAACCAAATTTTGTGGTAAATAAAAAAAATAATAATTATATATATAAAACCCAACAACTGGGTTTGTCATATTTGACCCAGCATTGGGATAAAACAAACCAGCATTTTTTTAGTGTATTATCCGATTACCTTTTTACAGGCTAAAGGCACTGCATAGACTATAGATTTTATCTCATCTTTTCCAGCAACACTAGCGTGGAAGAGCTAAAGTAAACACATGATCAACATTCTGCATTACTATTTATGTTCATGCTTTTGCTAACCTGCACTGACATCCAAATATGGGGAATTGTATGTGCCCACCATAATGTGTACATTAGTGGTGATGGAGAAATACGGGTGGACCGCAGTGTGTATTCTTGAAGTGTATGATAAAGTTTGTTATAGCCTATTTATTATCTCTGCTTTAATATGGTGTGAGCTGACATTTTTGAGTAGGTACTGTATACACAACACTTACTTCAATGTGTTCAGAGTCCTAAATCTTTCACTTTGTCATAAGGTCTGTAAGTAGATCTACAATGTTTTGTTTTCACAATAGTTTGTTTTAAGTGTGAGTAGGCAAGTACAGTATAACCACTTATCCAGAGTATCAGTGACCATCACCTCATTTGTAAATATTAAGTAAAAAAATAAATCTTTGTGAAAATGACCTGATCTTTAATTTAGAATTTGAAGACAATCATCTTTATACAACATACCCCCTTCCCTAAACCCACCAATAGAATTAAAAGCACCAATTGACCCACCCACAAACTTCCCTAAACCCAACCGACAATGTGTTAAAAAGCAATCCAGAAAAAGAAATGCCCTCGTCTGATTTTTACCACATTTTCAGATTTTACCACATTCTCACCCTGTTATTTACTTGTTTATTACATTTTTTGGCTTCTGTTTTTGTCTTACCCACTTTCTGGAACTGTTCTTTACCGGACCCGAACACCGTCGCCGTGGTCAACTCCTTTCTGCATCTCAAGTCCGCCAACATACATGTCGAGCTACCGGACAAACTGGTAATAGCGGGAAAAGCTGTCCATATGGACGTAAGTGGTCAGCTGGTAAGCACGAAGGAACATCGTCAACAGCTTTATATGTAACCTTGTTATAACTATGGTGAAGTCTGTTGTGAAATCCAGTAACTCTGTACTGGACAAAATGTCTCTACTATGTTGAAAAATGGCAACAGGTGGCAATTGGTACTTTCCATGTGAATGTCCCATGAGCTTCTTCATACTATACATATCAATTTATTTGCTTTTATGTAGTTTTAGTTAGATCCAATTACCAGAAGTCCAGTAGATAGGGGAATTACCAACCTATGTCACACATGACGTCACATGGGTTCAACTATGCATACCAGTTGCAAAAAAAGACAGGTTGCAATTGCAAACATGTTGTGTTGTGCGAAAGGATGCCAAAGTCGTACACCACACTGCTTTTAATGCCAACCGCAGATGTCTTTGGCTAACAGCCATCATAAGAGCTGAATGGAATGAGGACCTAATTAAAAATGCTTGCCTCTGCAGTTCTCGTTTTATATCAGGTAAGTTCACACTATGCTGAACCATACACACTACTCGTTTTTGTTTGCAGCATTGATTTCAGCAAAACAGTTAAATATGGTTAATTAAACTGTGGACACTGACTGCTTTGAATGAAATGTAAAAATGTAAGTTCACATACCCTGCCATACAGGTGCAGTTTGCTTTCAGAATTAGCACTACAAAGTTTAGAATCTGGTAATCATGGAACATTATTTCTTGCAAATGACCACTCAGAACAAAATTGTTGGCATCCAAAGACTTGTAGGCCTTAACTTCTCTCTTGTAAAGTCACTTGGAGTTTCAATGAGATTTTTATACAATGAGTTGTATATTTCAGGCTGGATGCTTGGCAATTTGTCTTATCCAATATCCATTGGGAGGGTACTATCGCAAATGGACCTGTCAGACGAACGTCACTCACTTTAACGTTAATTTTGCCGAATAACTGTGCTTATCACTGGGTGACGAGTTGTTAAAATATGCTGAAAGCATTATGTAAATAATATATGTTCCCCATCATAAGGGAACTCCAACGTATGTCTGTAGATAAACAGACTTTGGCGAGTGCGTTAGTCCCGATCACGAGACTGAAAACACGTTATCTGTTATCACTAGTGCGGGAGAAGATGCTACAGCGGCGGTCAATCTGGGATTCCTGTCCCCTGAGCATTTTGCTGGTGTGCACAAAAGAGCAGTTTTCATTTAAAGAGGCAGATTCGCTAAGAGAGAAACACAGTCAATCAATACGTCTTTTTCAAGACGCTGTTTTGACTGTGCAACTCTGGATGCGATGTTTCCTATCTCCGGATGATGGGCATGGGTATTGCATGAGAGGTCTGACGGTCCAGCATGTTGATGCAGTGCCCGCGGACAGCTCATGCTCTCACTGTGAGGGCGTGGCTGTTGCACAGCTGTGATTGCGGCTTTAGCCAGCCCCTGTTGCTCCGCGTGAAAGCAGTTAGCACGTGGGCAGATCTGAGGATCACAGTGGGGGTTTATTCGTCGCCTCCGGGCCCGCGGACCCCCCACGCCTCCACAGCGCGCCCGATTCAAGCTTCGGGTGGTTGTACGGTTCATCCCCCGGGATGCCTGCGCCTCCGCTTGATGACACCGGAGATCAAAGGTCCATTGCGACATTGGAGAGTGAGACTGGATGACAGTGATGACTCAAATGACAGACCGGGCTTGCTTCCATCCTACGGAGTGCAATGCGTGGTCACAGTTCTCGAATCAGACATAATGGCTGCGCTTCCTGGGCTGTTTCGGCAGTGCGGCTGAAGATGGCTTGTCCCCCAGTCTCACCGCCGGACTGACTAGAGGGTGTGACGTGCTGGCTGATGTGAGATGAATCTTCCAGCCCCCGTCCCCTTCTTCCCAGTGGCACACAGCGAGCACACGCTGGCAAAGAGGGTGTTTTTTCTCCGCCCGGTCAATGTGTGCTTCCGCCTTCACCTCCCTTGATGGCGAGGCGGCCAGTGGGTATGAAGCTATTTCTTCAGGTGGTGGGCGCCACCACCCCCGTCTAAGGCGGGTGGGTTATTTGTGTCTCTCATGGCTAGAGCCCATACTGCTGCGGGCCATGCTGCTTCTGCTGTGCCCCACGGCCTCCTGGCTGTGCTGCACAGGGGCGGTTCTTCCCCAGGCTTATGCGTAAGCATCGCACGGTGACCGACTATGCTCTTATGTCCTTCAAGTCTGCCATCTGTGCCCTGGGGAGGACGATGGCCACATAGTGGTCCGGAAATGCCACCCTGGCTTACCCTGAAGATATGCGCAGTGCTGACAAAGTATGCTTTCTTAGTGTGCCCATATCCCAGGCTGGGCATCTCAGCGACACCATCATGGACTTTACCCAGTGGTCCTCAGTGGTGAAAGCTCAGCCGTGTGGGATGGAGCAGAACATCTCTTGGTGGGCTCAGAAAACTGCTCTCCCCATCAGACCCGTCCGTACTGACTGTTCCTGGCCAAGTGCGCTCTTCCCCTGGCTCCAAAAGGCTCCACCATCCCAGTTTATTCCATGGCTAGTGAACGCGTTCATATGAGACCAATTCAGCACTGGCTTCGCAATCGGGTCCCCAGATGGGCATGGCACGCAAAGACGCACTGGGTGTACGTCACCGCACTGTGTCTCCGCACCTTCAGCCCCTGGATGGATCTCGCCTTCTACGGGCCTAAGTGCCCTTAGAACAAGTGTCCAGTTATGCTGTCATTTTGACAGATACTTCCAGTATGAGCTGGCGGGCTGTGTGTATCAAGCATGCAGCTGCAGGTTTGTAAACCGGACCCCGGTTGCATTGGCATTTCAACTGCCTGGACCTGTTGGCATTGTTTCTCGCTCTCCGCAGGTACCTACAGAAGCAGGAGGGGAAAACACGTGTTGGTTAAGACTGCCATCACGGCTGCTATAGCATACATCAACCATTTGGGTGGTGTGCGCTACCCCAGTATGTCTCAGTTCACTCGCCATCCGCTCCTCCGGTGTCTTGCAGCTAAAAACTGTGCGCTGTTCATATCCCATACAAGCTCTCCATGCCAGCTTATATGCTCTCAGGACCGTTATGTTTCCTGGAGAACGGAGACTCCACCCCAGTACTTTCCAGCTGTTATGGACACGCTTCAGAGAAGCCCAGGTCATCCAACTGTTTCTCCCGAGCGGCCCTTCGCTGGCTGCTTCCTCTGCTCTGCACAAAGGCACAGGCTCTCAGCTGGCCCCAGGTTTATGCAATATGCGTCTTCTTTACTCCTCGTGATGGCCCTCCCTGATGAATTCTCCTGGAAAAGCACTTCCTTTTTTTGGGACAGGCACTCTCTGGCACCCATGCAGGGCTCTGGAACCTCCTTGGATGGTTTCTAGACAGAGCACGGTGGATCTGGGTGACCTATCAGTGCTATGGTTAACACCGTCACTCTGGCTAGAGCACCCTATTTGGCATGTCTGTTTTGCAGTGGAGTCTATTCGTTGTGTGGGAATTCTCTCTGAGAAAACTCCTAGACCTGCCAGATTAGTATTGTGTTTTCTTCCTTCAGGATAGCTCGAGCTCAGGCTGTCACCCTCCACACTGAAAGTTTGGTGTGCGGTCATCACCGTTCTCACTGCGGATGGGAGCGAGCAGGGTAAGCATAAGTGGTTATGATTAGGTCCGTTGAGCCACTCGATCAGTATCTATAAGTTTCTTTACATAAGGCAGCTCTGCTGATCATGCTGGTATCAGGAGGGTTAGGATTCCGGTGGCATTTTCGGTCAGTGAATTGTGCCAGTAATCTGGACCGGACTACTCTCACATTTACCTGAGACCTCGGATCACCTTGTGCCAAGGCTCCTACCACCCCTTTTAATTTAGGTGGTGAGCCTGCAAGCGGTGCCTGTGGAGGAGGCAGACCCAGCCTTTCATTGCTATGTCTGTGCACTGCGCTTAACATGACACAAGTTCCCCCTTTTCAGGCGGACCAGTGTCTTTCCTAACCGCTAACCAGCTTATCATACGTAGCACTCCATCTCATTAGGGCTAGTCCATATGCTCTATTATCATCAAGTCTTCCCTCTTGGGTAGCAGGTGGTCTCCGCAGCGTCCTGGCCCTTCGGGGACTGGCATGCTTCCCAACGTTCAGTCGTATTTCTAAAATTCTTAGTCTCTATTAGCAAGGTAAAAGCTCATTTACGACCCCCAATCTAATTTTGTATTATTCCCATGTAATGGTAATATTTTGGGCCTAGGGGACGTTGGAAGGTTGTGCTTTTGGTGATGTCAGTGCGCTGACCTCTTCGCTTGGCAAACTACACATCAGAAGCGTGACAGGCTTAGCTGCTGTAAGGTTTTCCTTACTGTCTCTCAAAGTCTGTTTATCTACAGACACACGTTGGAGTTCCCCTATGAAGGGGACCATTCTATCACTTATGAAGGGGACCGTCCAACGCACTCCCCAAAGTCTGTTTATCTACAGACATACGTCTCCATTCCCTATTCGGTGAATGTGGGTTACGGACATAACCAGGACGTAATATGTAATCAATATAACTTATCTCTAATACAACAATAAACTCTGCACCACATCGGATGTCATTCCCTCGCTGTAAATGCTAGCGCTCCCAGGTTTTTTCTGCAACCTCGCTGCACACACTTCCTCAGTGTTTACAAACCAGTAATTCGTCTATAGGTTTATGCTCCTGCAAGCTGCACACACATGAGTTTCTTACCATTGGTAAGATATCAAATATTGTCCCAAGCCATATATTGCATCTCACAAGACCCTATTCAAAAGTTACAAATTTGTACCTACAAGGTACATATTAATACCTAAAGGGTACATATTAGTACCTAAAAAGTACAAAAATGTTACTCTTAAAATTGCGTGAGAATGATGACAGCCACCAGAGCAGAGCAATAACGTCAAATTTTGTCTCAGCCCCATAGATGGCAAGACAAGACAAAGGAAATGCATCATAATGTTCACAGTCCAGTTTAACAAGACTCAGCAACTGGTGTGTGTGTTTGTGCTGCTTTTAAGCTCCATGTAATAAACTCTGAACAGCTTTAGCTGTGTGTTAGCAATCAGCTGGAAAACCAGAACAGGTGTGATTGTGTGGTGCATCACAGGATTTGTAGCCCATATGTTGACAGATTTGTAGTCCTGTGTGAAAGTGAATGATTCCCAGCAATCTACAAGCCTGGATTGCTGGTGATTGTGACAATCTGCTTTGGTAGATGAAATAAGAAGAAGATGAGGGATAGCATTACTGTGTATGCCTGCTGTTTAATTCATAATTTATTTTTTATTTAAATTTTAATTTAGTTGGTGTCACACAGTGGGTAGTACGATCGCCTTACAGCAAGAAGGTCACTGGTTCGAGCCTCAGCTGGGTTAGTTGGCATTTCTGTGTGTGCATGTTCCCCCAGTGTTGGCGTGGGTTTCCTCCTGGTGCTCTGGTTTCCCCCACAAGTCCAAAGACATGCGGTACAGGTGAACTGGGAAAGCTAAATTGTCCGTAGTGTATGCGTGTGAATGAGAGCGTATGGGTGCTTCTCAGTGATGGGTTGCAGCTGGAAGGGCATCCGCTGCATAAAACATATGCTGGATAAGTTGGCGGTTTGTTCTGCTGTGGCGACCCTTGATTAATAAATGGACTAAGCTAAAAAGAAAATGAATGAATGAATGAATTAATTAATTTAGTTAGCCATCACTCACTTCAGGGGATTTACACTTACATTAATTTAAATAGTAACCGGTTTTGACCACAGTGAGCTACAAAATGTAGGTATCATTTGAAAGAAGACACTTTGAGCTTTACTATGGTCCATCTAGAAAGTTTCATGCTAAACAAAATAAAAAGTTATACATTATGAAGTCATGAGAAAGAAAAATTGTACTGTATTCAATATTTGTTTTTCCATATACAAACACAGGAAAACATTAATGTAATAACCTAAAATATGCCTTGAAAGCCAAGTGTCTTATGAGTTTATATTTCAAATTTTATGACGATAGAATGCAAAATAAGATTTCTGTAAAAAGTTTGCTGAGACTATATAAATGTCCTTCTTTCCATCTTGGTCAGAAGCACATTCTCAAAAATGTCCTCCGCAAACTAAAACAGTAATAGTTGCTGAATAATTTGGTCTACATACACAGTTCATGTATAGCTGGAAAGAAGGCACTTTGCTATCCATCATCATCATCATCATCTATCCTTATCTTTCCAATTTCAGCTAATTTCCAAACTTTTTAAAGCTTTTCTATTGGCTGGAATGCAGCAGCTGCAGTTAGATTGCTTTAATTGCAATTTACGGAGTCTAAAGCTGTCACAAATCGGAGTGAGAATTCCTAGACACATATATCTGTCAGATAGTAAAGACATTATATGTGCAGCATTCCAAAAAATAGCTTACAGCAGCTTCAAACCGCAATCACAAAAGTCAACATGACTTATACATCAGAGACATGAAAGAAGTTTGGGTCTCTCATTTTAAAAAGAGGTCAAAAATGATCTGCGCCATCCTGCATGATAATCTTTTGCTTGAACCTTTACCGTCCTTCATTCTGGTCTCTTTAAAGGTGAACTTTAATACAAAGTGATTAATGCTGACAAGATATGCAAAATATATGGATCAAACATTTAATGAGGCCCCTTTTAACTTCCAGTTCAAATAAAAGGGTCCTGAAGAGATCTGCTTTTAGGCCAAGGATAATCTGCAAATCTGCATGAGTCAGACGGGGAGAGGCTTCTGTTTACATGCACTCATAAGCTGAACTCAAAAGATCGGTCATTATATAAATTGGATAACTGCTGAACTATTTCTGATCTTCACACAAACATCTGGTTCATTTACATGCAATATTTGATCTGATTGTAAAGCTAATCTGCTGCTTCACCATAGCAAGCAAAACTGTCATAATATGCAAGAGAAGTATATAATCAATGCATTTTTAAATAGTGTGTTGGCAGTTTGAAAAGTATGCACATGGTTAATTACTTTGATAAATAATAGTAATGTTGATAGGATTTTATTCATTTTTCTTTCATTTGTGACCCTGTGAACCATAAGTGTCAATTTTCTTGGAAACTGAAATGCATAAATCACATGAAAGATGAATAAATTGATGTCTGAATGCTTTTTATTGATGTGTACTTAGTTTGTATTGACCTTATTCTTCAATGCGGAAGTGTGCTCGTTTTTGTGATTGTTTTAGAACTTCCAAATTAGTTACCTATGGGAGAAATAACTAGGAATAATAAACGATAGAAAACAGTCAAACTACTCGCTCTACAAACAAGTGTTTGCATGACTATGCAAACACAAAGCTGAATAATATAATAAGAAAATATCAGTTTGCAACATCAAGCAGCAAAACGAGCTGTTTTTATCATCTAAAAATGAATGGAAGTGAATGAGAGCGGAAGTCTCAAGCCAAAATGATTAAAATGGCTGCACCCACTCGTACATTGAAAATAAGGGGAATAGGGCAATATTTGACTGAGATCAGTTGCTTAGAGGGCCCTGTGGAATTAGGGGGCCCTGACCAAAGCCGAAAAGCCTACATTAATCAGGTTTAAATTTTCTATCATATGTTGCAAAATCTGTCCATAAATGTTACGATTTTACCGTTGTTACCTCTTTTCAAAACCGGGGACCCCCAATAATAAAGGAATGTTTCTTCCGTACTGCACATGCAGGAGGTGTGAATGCTTTAGAGACGCTGCCAGTCTGTCAGAGATCAGAGCAGAGCTGAGGTAGAGGTAGGTGGAGTGTGCAGGAGTGAGAATTTTGAGAACATTTGGGGAAAAAAAGTAGAAATAAGACAAACAATGAAACGCAGCTGCCCCAGCAATCCTGTTTTTTAGCCGAAACACCTGTCAGATGATGAGCACTGAGAGGTTGTTAAGAGAGGGCCTGTTCCAATAAAATACAACTTTTCAGTGAAAAGTAACGGCCACCGATTCACAAAAATTATTCAGTTGATATGAAAAATGGTGACAAGATCAGTTTAATTGATTGTGAATTAAATTTGTTGAAAGTAGTTTTTTGGATTAATATTAAAATATAATCACAAAAAAATGGCTAATTAGCTGTACATAGTTAGTTTGTGAACTTTTTTATTTGTGAATGTATTGTATAGGAAATCAAGAAGGTCGCTGGTTCGAGCCCCAGCTGGGTCAGTTGGAGTTTCCATGTGGAGTTTGCATGTTCTCCCCATGTTCGCGTGGGTCCAAAGACATGCGCTATAGGTGAATTGGGTAGTGTATATGTGTGATTGAGCGTGTGTATGGATGTTTCCCAGTGATGGTTTGCAGCTGGAAGGGCTGCTGGGCGGATCATTCCACTGTGGTGACCCCTGATTAATAAAGGGATAAGCTGAAATGAGTGAATGAATTTTGACAATGAATTTTTGGCCATTGCATAATACTACTGCATAAGACAACAGTCACATATAAATATACATTGTGGGGTTATATGAGGTGCCATCAGTTTGACCAAAAAAGTAACGTTAATAGTATTTTTTAAAGAATATTTTATATTAATGAATTTATTTAAATTCATTTGTTAAACTTTTTTTTTAAATTGTACATTTATTTTACTTTGATAATGTGTTTATTTAGCAATAGTAATGTTTAATTTGCCTTTTTAATTCATTGTATTTGAATTCATGTATTGTTTGTTTGATTGATTGATGGACTGATTGATTGTAAGGTAATTCATTCATTCATCGTTCATTTTTTTTTTATTTTCGGCTTAGTCCCTTAATTAATCCGAGGTCGCCACAGCGGAATAAACCGGAATGGCCCTTCCAGCTGCAACCCATCACTGGGAAATAACTTAATTTAATTTTACTATATTTCCAAATTAAATGTTATTATACAGTGCTCAGCATATAAGTATACCATGCACAAATCTGTATTTTAAATTCATATTTTTAATAGAAAGCTATACAATATTACATGTGTGCATATACATTAGATTAGTCAGTACTGAAGCCAAATCTGGAGCTTATCTAACAAAATAATTTACGATAATGGTCCAAAAACTAGTACACCCAAATTTATATGCTATAGACGAATATTAAATAAAAATTTAAAAAGAGAAAAAATCAAAAAGAGCAAAAAATTGACATATTTAGTTTAAATGTTGTAGTTTGTCTTTTTTTCCAATATTTTGCTTAAACTTAATTGTATTATCTTTCAATATCTAAATATGTTTGGTGTCTAAAATATTATTTTAATAAATATATCTGTTTAATAAATCTGTTTTGTTCAAATGCACTTAAAACATTGCCTATGTTCACTGAGAAATATAAAAAAATATTTAAAATGGGGTGTACTCAATTATGCTGAGCACTGCATTAATATTTAAGTTTAGTTTATTTATATCAGCTGCAAAACAGCCATTAGTCTAAAAATTAATAGCCCACACTTTGTTGTACATATTTGAAGTACCATTCATTTTCACAGCAAAAAAATAGTGCAGGATACATTTAAAAGTTTAATACTTGGTATTAGCTCATCTAAATCCCTTACACTAAGTATGAGTGGTGTGCTAAGCACAATACAGGTATTGCCTAAACAAACATATAACTAATAACAGGCTAACAAGCATTAATGCCGCTATACTGAATATGCCTGTGCCACACACACGCACACATTTATCTCGCCTGCAATCCTAGTCTCATTAAGGCTACATTGTTAGCAGTGAAATTCTGGGATATCAGATTGACTCTTGGTATTTTTTAGCCATGCATCAGCCTATTGCTATTCTCCCTCATGGCAGCGAGCGCGCACCTCTGGCCTCCCCGAGCGCCAACCTGACCAGCACACCCTCCACAGCTGCCCGATTCGCTGCCTCTCAAAGACTAATTCACTCCATATTTAAATAAGGTATTAAAGTTTCATTGCTGGCACCTGGATGAGGCTGCTGCCTGCCGGAGACTGAGGGGGCATCTAGAGGCCTGTTGTGCCTTTGGGATGAGGAGAGGAGACACACACACTTACAGTCACACACACAAAATAGCAAATAATTAGGGCCCGGTGAGCAGCTGGACTGAAAGCCTACAGGAGCCTCGCTGGGTCAAAAGAAGGTCCTGTTAGAGAAAGAGTGAGAGTGAGTGAGAGAGAGACATGCCTCATCTTTATCTTGAATAAATATGCGTCATTTATTGGAAAGTTTGCCCAAAGATGCGTTGATACATCTCTTACCCTCAGGCTGATTTTCCCCCCCTCTTCAGTAGAACATATTTTTTAGTTCAAACTGTCCTTGGTGGTTTAAAAAATGCAATTCAATGACTACTGGCCCATAGAGGGTTAAAATACATATACAAACACATACAGCATATAAAACACATATACAAAATTAATAACCATGTCTTGTTCATATACGTATGGAGGTCATAAGGTAAAAAAATTGTAAATAATGTTCAGTTGAGGGTGACACAGTAGCTCACTGTTGCCTCGCAGCAAGAAGGTCGTTGGTTCGAGTCCCAGCTTGGTCAGTTGGCATTTCTGTGTGGAGTTTGCATGTTCTCCCTGTGTTAGCGTGGGTTTCCTCCGGGTGCTCTGGTTTCCCCCACAGTCCAAACACATGTGCTATAGGTAAATTGAATAAACTAAATTGGTCATAGTGGAGTGTGCATGTGAGAGTTTATAGATGTTTTCCAGTACTGGGTGGGCATCCGCTGTGTAAAACATATGCTGGATAAGTTGGTGATTTATTCCGCTGTGGCGACCCCTTATAAATAAATGGGCTAAGCCAAAGAAAAATGAATGAATAATGTTCAGTTGCTTACAGACTGGTCGTTTCACTTCATATGACCTGATGTATTACTTTTACATTACTTTTGTTTAGCTACATAATATATTTGTGCCAGTATCAGTTGATGAAAATTAAAAAAATTACTAAAAACAAACAAAAAACAACAACAAAAAAGTATTTATTCTATTGAAAAAATTGAGTCAAGTCATTTAAAGTTACATTGCATTTAACTAAAGTAAAATATTAAGTTGAAACTTGTGAATGTAAAAAAAAAAACATATTTGAAACATACACTACCTAACAGAAATCTTGTCGTCTTTCCAAATTTTAGGAACAACAAATAATAGCTTGACTTCTAGTTGATTATTTGGTATCAGAAGTGGCTTATATGAAAGGCAAAGGCCTCTAGATTACGCTTATTTTACCAAAATAAAATATGATCATGCCTTGATTTTTAATTATTTAATTAGGGCAGTAAGGTCTGACTTTGCTTAGACAAAAGTCTTTTCACTTAACAGAACTAATGTACAGTATAGAATATAAAGTCATGGTGCAGTGGGAATATAATTAATGTTGTTTATAACTCCCATGAGCTTCAAGGACTGCATCCATACATCTCTGCAATGGCTCAAATAACGTATTAACCCTTTCGAGCTCGGTGTCCATTTCAATGGATGTAACATGTCAGGTCAGGTCATGTTTTGTTTTTTGTTTCTGGAGCATTTCACCAAAATTAAAACCTGCTGGACTTTTGTCATCTAATGAAATGGCAGAAGGCACTGTATATATCCACTCTGCTGAAAAGAGGCATGGCAGTACTTTCTTTCAAATACTGTAGCAACATTTTCAATGTTTTTATTCACATTTATTGATATATTTGCCAATATTTTATATATTGGATAAGAAAAGAAGTATTACATTTACTAATAAACGTTTAAAAATCAATGGCAGTATTACAAGATTAAATTTTTTTTATATAAAAATGGGTTTAGACATTAAATATGCCTGTCCATATTCTGTGGGTTCTAATAACGACAACTAAAATTAATGTTAAAATGTTATACTGTTCTTCATAAAAACCATCACAAATTATTTTATTTTACATGTTATGTTGGTGCATTGTTTTTGCAGTACTTATGACCTGTGTTATGACCTGATGTAAATTGAAATGTACAAAAAGAATTATAGCAGCCTTAAGAATGAAAAATATTCTTAATTTTTCTGAATCTTGGAACATGGTCTGAAGGTGTTAATAAAGTCATCTGCAATGGCAAAAAAAAGCATTCTTGCAGGACTCCCACAGTTCATCAGGATTATTTGGATTCATCTTCAATGCGTCCTACTTCATTTCCCCCCTTGAAATGCTTAATAATGCTCATTGTTGGTGACTGGGCTGGCCAATCCTGGAGCACCTTGACTTTCTTTACTTTCAGGAACTTTAATGTGGAGGCTGAAGTGTGAGAAGGAGCGCTATCCTGCTGAAGAATTTGCCCTCTCCTGTGGTTTGTAATGTAATGGCAGCACAAATGTCTTGATACCTCAGGCTGTTGATGCTGCCATGCAGATCTCTCGCATAACCCCATACTGAATGTAACCCCAAACCATGATTTTTCCTTCACCAAACTTGACTGATTTCTGTGAGAATCTTGGGTCCATGCGGGTTCCAATAGGTCTTCTGCAGTATTTGTAAAGATTGGGATTCATCTTAAAAATCTACCTTCTGCCACTTTTCCGAATGATCAACTAGAAGTCAAGTTATTATTTGTTGCTTGTACAAATGGGATCAATGACAAGACTTTTGTCAGGTAGTGTAGTTTTGCTTTGCTTTAATAAGTAAAAATAACATATAAATAGTTGCTGTATGGCTTTTAGATCATATCATGTTTTATAGTACATACACTTTCAATGTTTTTTTTAAACAAATATTTTTTCTCTTTTTTTTTTAAATCTCTTGAACAAAACCTGTGACAAGTAATAGTAAAACAAACAAACAAAAAAAAAAACACCTTTTACTTTTGATATCATTAGAAAAGGTTACCTGACATAATGAGACCAGCTGATGGGATCACATAAAACCCTAGCCCCATCACAGATGGATGAGAGACTTGAATTTTTGGACAATATTGTATCTACACTGGTGTGAACTTTAAAAGGAAAGGAAAGAAAGCCCCTCTAGCATTCAGTATGAAATATATCGAAAAAATCAAATTAGCAGGGCCCTGATATTAAAATAATAACATTTACCCCAAGCATAAATGGTTTTAGTTCTAAAATCAATACGCACACTCAATAATGCAAGTGCATTATTATAAGATAATAACGCAGGAAAAAACCTGTGCATTCCATAGAACATTAGAAGGAACACACAGAGGACTCTGTATTATAGATTTCATAATTTCATATCAAATGTCACATACTCCCATAGGACGTAATACGGTTACATCTCTAATAGGATTTTTTTTTCTCTGATATAAAAATTACATTTAAAGAAATCAGACACACTTGGTAATGCAATGAAAAATAATTTACACCGCTCCTGCCGAGTATACTCCCTGTGTTTCGTACCTTAAGGTTCTTTTTGGGGGGCAGGCAGAATATAACCTTTATCGCCATATTATAAATGTAAACTGTAATTACCGCATTTTCACACATTTTTGTACCTCGAAGCAGAGGCCATAACAAATCTATGAGAACAAAACGAGCTAACTTAATAAACAACACTGTATTCACAACACATTTCCACTGGCATAGTAACATCGTGAATAACTGTCCAAGGTTCCATACCTATTTATAAGCACAGTGGAAGGCCAAGGATTTGATTCCTTGCTCTTTGTGTGCGTTGATTCATTTGTGTCTCTTTGTTAAGACATAGTGAGGACGTCAAGTGTCAATAAAAGCCATTCCAACACAATTACTATGTTTGAGCCCCAAAAACACGCCGTTTAGAGATACACCCTAATATATTTTGAAGATATTCAGTTTTGTGTTCTCCAGCGTATTGAGAATGTCGAAATAAATATCCAAGGGCAAATTAGCATATGGGTTTAGTTTCAACGATGTGACAGATTACAGCTATTCTTTTCTGTCTCTTTGATTGACAGCTGAGTGGACTCCACCCCCTAAGCAGAGAGAAAAGGGCTCGTCAATATGGCGTCTAGCAAGCTCAACTGAAACAAAGGCTCTCCGCTGTTTCCATTGCGACTAATCTAATTGTCTATCGGCCAATGTCACGAATCCACGGCTGAAGTAATGCCGGGAATATATACCACACATTCATTTACACTTTGTTCTGAGATCTATTTGAAGCACTCAACAATTTTCTCTGATGGCCAAAAATAGAGAAGGCACTACGAGGAGTTCAAAAGAGCCTGGAATTAGCCCTCTTCCTTTTTACCTGCCGGCTGTGAGAGCACTTGAGAGAAAATGTTGTCTAGTATCTGGTGGGGTGAGCTGGAGATGGTCAGCCGCAGGGCTGATGGAAGACGGAGGGTGTCATTTTAGTATATCAAAGCCTGATCAGGGCTATCCGTCTTTGAGGAACTAAGGGGGGGGGGATTGGGGACAGACCATATTTGTGATGTGGGAAGGTAAAGAGGAGGTGTAAAAAACAAGACAGGCCTCCATATGATAAGAGGAGGCATTATGCTGATGTGTCGTTTTGTTTTCTTGTTGTCACGGATACAAAGAGGCTGCATAAATAAGGTATTTAGAGGGCTTCGCTCTGATGTCTCGATTGCATTCGTTCAATCGCACTTCTGTAGGCGTTTTTTTTTCTTCTTTTTTTGTGTTCAGTTGGAGGCATCTGCTCAGATCCGGCCCATTTTATGCAGACTGTCACAGCCTCTGTAGTGGCACTACAAACGGCAGGGTTGGCTGTAAACTTTTCCCCCCGCAGGATAAGCGTTGTTGGGATAGCGCCACCCTGGGGAATCTCCTTCTTTCGCTCGACTCAGCGTGGATCTGAGAGCGCGTCTGCCTCGTTCTCCTTCAAATGCAAACAAAGCCTTTCTCACAGCCCATTTCACTTAGTCATTTCAGCAGGAATGCATGTTAGTTGGAAGGAGATGTGATTTGTGTTGCGTTTGTCATTCGTAACACCTTTGGTCAGGTAGATCTGGAAGGCTTTCAAGGTACTGGACCTCGGTGCAGCATTTTTTCTCTTTTTAGGACTGCTGAGGTAGCGTATTGCATCTTCTGTCATATCCGCTCTCGCTTTTCCCATACATAAAATATCAAACATCTGAGGGACAATCCAATGACCTCTACTGCCCTCGCTCTCTCCCTTTCTCTGTTATCCAAACACACACACACACACACACACACACACACACAATCACACTCTCAGCACCGATCTCACATCCCCCACCGCATACGTGTCTTGATTTATTTTCACCAGTCCTCCACCTTATGATGATGTATTTGCGACATCTGGCGGTATTCACTATTTCTTTAGCAATAGCGAAATGAAAATCACTACACGGGGGGAGAGATGGAAAGCAGAAAAAAAGCCAGAAAGACTGACAGAGCGAAAGGAAAGAAGAGCAAAATGAAGTCCAAGTCAAGAGGTACCGCAAAAAATCGAGAGACAACGGCGACACACAAAGTTGCATGTCTTAAGCCGCGAGTGCTTCGAAATCTATTCCGAACGGCTTGGATACCCCCTAGTGGGAGGACAAAGGCAGCTATACTTGTCAGAAATGGGGGCGACCAAACAGCCATGAATCCATAGGGTCCAGAGGTCATCCTTCTTGAGCTGCGGTGACATCATAACAATGGGACACTTCTACAGCCTTAGAAATCCAAGCTGATTCATTCGGCGAGGGGCTAAAAAGGAGCGCGCCTTGTAATTCCCACACATTCACCGAGAGACAGCGAGGGAGAGAACTAGACAGACAGAAAGAGGGAGAAACAGTGAAGGAGGAGGTGCTGCCTGGAGGAGGATAGCAGCAGGGAACGTATAGGCCTCACTTCAAGTCTTTCTTTCTTCCTTTTTTCTTAAAGGAGATGACTTAATTCGCTCTCTTTTTACATCTGGGGAGAGATTCTGTCATAGAGACATGTCTTGACCGTCAAGTACACAAATTACTGCACAACAGAAGCGTCTAACCATGCGCACTTTGTGAGTGTTGCGAATAATCCGAATAGAGGAAAAGGGCACACTCATTAGCCATAAAAACGTTCATTTCATGCAAGCGGCTCATCAACATTAATAGACAATGATTGATGATATTTATCTCCTAATTAGTGAAAAAAGAGCAGATAATTGGCCATTATCAGAAAATTAGCTGAAGAACAACCCATAGCGAAAGCTGGGAATATGCAAGCCGCACGACTTTTTCGAGTTGCGTAAATGTTTACGTAACTAAACCTTAACTCTAAACAACAGACGTTCTAAACGGCGTTAAGCTTCCTCCACACTTGCAACAATGGTGCAATGGCACATTATGTAAGCACGAGAGCTATAATGAGATCATACATTCATGTCGAAAGTGTTAATTAGTCTATCTGCCCGAGGTTGAGGGATTCCGCTGCCTTCGCTCATTGTTTTTATAATCCTCCACGCGCATTTATAATTCATCGTGTCGCGCCGTGCTAACACGTTTTAGCCATCTTTTTTGTCTGTTTATGAAGACTCCATCGCGGTCATGATGCATTTGAAAGCAAATGAAAATCTCTCTTTCTGTCCCCCCCTTTTCGCTGCCTGACTCAGCTGCCAGCTATTTTGACAGCTTCATTTGTGATGCCGTTCTTTGATCGGGGCTGTCACTGATATCCAACGCCAATGAAAGGCTAAAACTAAACCGACGTTTGCTCGCTACTAAGCTGGTCCGTTTTATTGGGCGTCTGCTTTAAACAAACGTGTCGTCTCGTCTACTGCGGTGACGTGCTTGTCCCATGAGGATGACTGCTTTTGTAAACTAGGAAGGGAGTGTTAGTTTGTCAGCATGCAGTGCAAATGATATGAAATTTCACTTCTGTTTTGCATTACGGTTTGGGTGAGGAAATAGATCTCATCGTGAAAAACAAGCAATATGAGAAGTGTATGAGATTTGGTTTTAGACAAAAGCTCACACGTATCGTTTTCTTCTAAAATAAACACAAATAGCTGCTTCTTAAACCTAGTAATATGTTTTTAGTATGGATCCTAATTGACATGAATGCTGTCTTGTGAAACTGGGATGATGTAATGCTTGCCTGTTATCGAAGGCCTATAATTTGTTTCTCACTGCCTCTTGTCGACAGAAATTGTCTCTTATTGTTCACACCTAGACAGACTAAAGTGCCAACCTATGAGTTAAAGACATAGTTAACTCAAAAATAGAAATTCTGTCATCATTTATCCAACCTAATGTCACTACAAACTCACATGACTCTTTTGCAGAGCACAAAAGTGAAGAAACCTCCAGATTTTTTTAATAATAATGAGGTTAGAATACTTCAACCCCCACAAAAACGACATAAAAGTCATAGCTCTCCACACAGCATTGTGTGATGATGTCAACATAGGCTCTTTCTGAAAACATAGCCCTATATACGTTTCTGGAGAGCGCAAATTATGTAGCTAGAAGTACGTATGGCTGCATTTCATCTTTTAAAATAAATGATACGGCCTTTTCTCGCACACCAGCTAACCGCTTATTTTCGCATGAACGGCTTTCCCACTGTTGCCAGTTTGTCCAGTAGCTCACCATGTATGTCGTTGGACTTGAGATGCAAAGAGGAGCTGACCTCGACGACAGGGTTTGAATGCAGTGAAGAATGGTTTAAAAAATGGGTCAAATAAAAACAGAATTAAAAAAATAACATAAGCAAGTAAATAGCAGGGTGAGAATGTGGTACAATCTGAAACGTGGTAAAAATCAGACGGAAAGGACTTTCTTTTTTCTGGATTGCTTTTTAAAACCGTTGATTGGGTTTAGGGAAGAGGGTGGGCGGGTCAATTGGTGCTCTTGAAAATACTATTGGTTGGGTTTAGGGAAAGAGGAGGGTGGGTCAGTCGATCGGTCAGTCAGTCAGTCATTCAGTTAGTCAACGGTGGCCTCTGGTGGATTTACACGAGAACAGCAGGTGCAAATGCCACTAACAAGAGAAATTTCAGATCTCAAAAAGCATACACAGCAGCCTCTGGTGGATTCGTGAAAACAAAAACTGCAAAAAAAAAAAAAAAAACGTAGCTCCTGGGACGTATTTGGCACTCTCCAAAAATGTAAATAGGGGTACGTTTTCGGAATAAGCCTGGGTAGGATGATATGATCACTTTTATATGAAGAACAGGGTAAAATTTAAAGGGCACCTATGGTGAAAAATCTACTTTTCAAGCTGTTTGGACAGACATATGTGTAGGTGTAGTGTATAGACCGTCATATTGGGCTGATATAAACACACCCAGTCCTTTTTTTTTCAATTTAACAACATAAAAAAGGGTGGACCAATTGGAGCAATTTTGAGACTGACCGTAACTTGACGTAGGAGTGCAGTCCCCCCACCCACCGAATTGATTGACAGCTGCGTGTTAACATGTCTCCGTAGTAACGTGTATAATCATATCCACAAGACGTGAAGGACGTGCGCAAATCAATCGTAAATAAAAGGTCTGTTCAGTTTGCTAGGATCATCAATCATTATCAAATGTGATCAAGAGTGAGTTTTTAAAGTTTAAAATGTTTTAAAACAGTGCATGTGTGTAATTAATTACAACAATTTACTTGAGCTTTACTTCATCACCACAGCCTCATGTCAGTACAATTAAAAAAAAAAGACGCTTCAATCCCAGTTTGTGGATGTTAAATCAGGTTTATTTTGTACATTAACGTAACATCAGTGGATATTAACCTGTATCCTGTCACATTTGCGTGCAAAGACAGTGCAAAGCTAAACACACTGTATGTATGTGCGTGTGTGTCTGCGATGTGTGTGTCTGCGCTGTGTGTGTGTGTGAACTTTGTAACGACATTGTGTTTGACTCATCCTGCAGCTCCACACAACAAATGCATCAAATAATCATTGGTAAAGGTCTTACAGTAGTTTTTCTCACAAACGTTACGTGAGATCTGCTTCCTTTATGTCTGTGTCAGTTGTCTGAGGCAGCCGAGGGTGGAGACTGAGGCACGCTGACAGGCACGTGTAAAACGGTGGGCGGGGAGGACTAGCCTTAAAGGCGCAGTACACAAAAACAGCAAAAATCTGCTGAGAGCTATAAAACACAAACTAGTGAAAGCTAAAATAAATAATCTGATGGGTGTTTTGAGCTGAAACTTTACAGACACATTCTGCAGACACAAAAGACTTATATTAAATCTGGAAAAAGGGGTAACCTAGATGCCTTTTAAGTGTTATTTACTCTCAAATAAAATAAAAAAACATTGATCCACTTATTTATACTCATGCTGAAACCCAATAGGAATACTTGCCATATTGATATACTGTTGTCTATTTAAGCAACTTCACAACTCACTTAGTCATTAGAGTATTAGTGAACTGATTGCTTAAGATCTGCTAACACACTATTCGATGGATAGTAACAGATAGACCTTCTGTTACTAACCCTAAACCTAATCTAACAATATATTAATAAGACATAATTCACAAGATATGAATAGTGTTTGCGGCACATTGGCTCAGTGGCAAGAAGGTTGCTAGTTAGAGTCCCAGCTGGACCAGTTGGCATTTCTGTGTGGAGTTTGCATGTTTTCCCCGTGTTGGTGTGGGTTTCCTCCTGGTGCACCGGTTTCTCCTACAGTCCAAAGACATGTGCTATAGGTGAATTGAATAAACTAAATTGGCCATATAGTGTATAAGTGTATGAGTGTATGGGCGTTTCCCTATACTGTTTTGCAGCTGGGCATCCACTGTGTATAACATATGCTGGAATAGTTAACAGTTGATGAATCAGAGACTAAGCCGAAGAAAAATGAATGAATGAATGATTAGGTTTTTTACTGTGAAAAATGGAGTACATCAGAAATGTAATTTCCAAATTATTTTATGAAAAGAAGAATATAGAGGAACATTCCCATCTTGGTGCATCCTTGAATGAGAGTTAGTTGACATGAAGTTTCAAAGTTGCTTATATAGTCAACAAAATGTATAAAGGAGCCATCAAAACAAAGTTTAACCTAAAACCTGATTGGTTCATATATAACACAAGTCATGTGAAAGACTTAGCTGCTCACCCAAAAATGACAATTGTGCTATTAATTACTTACCCACATGTTGTTTCAGTCCCCTGAGACATTTGTTCATCTTTGGAACACAAATTAAGATCTATTAGATGAAATCTGAGAGCTCCCTCATCCTCCATAGACAGCAACGGTCCCGGCACATTCAAAGTCCAGAAAAAGAGCCAAAAACAATGTCAAACCAATTCATGTGATTTCAGTGGTTCAACTGTAATCATAGGAGGTTCCAACAACACATTTGTGGGCCATAAAACTAAATACTACTTTGTTCACCCATATCTTGTTTAATATGGGCAGTATGACGTATTGTCATTAAAATTTAGCAGTGCACAATGCAAGTATCTTTACATGCCCACAGTAAACGTCCACTCTGATTTGATACAAGAGATATTAGTGAACACAGTTGTTTTTACAGGGGCTTTATGGCATATAAAGTTGTTATTGGAGCTTCTTATGATTCCAGTATCATGCACTCTCAGAAATGGTACAGGAGCTGTCACTGGGGTGGTACTTTTTTAAAAGGTACACAATTGTAAAGGGACCATATTAGTACCTACAAATTTTAAGGGGAACACTTTTGTACTTTTTAGATACTAATATGTACCCTTGAGGTATTAATATACACCTTTAAGGAACAAATTTGTACCTTTTGAAAAGGTACCACACCAGTGACAGCTCTTGTACCTTTATTTCATATGGATGTTTTTATATCATGATGGATGTTTTGAACATATCAGGCCTACTGTTGTATATGGAAGATAAGATCCTTTGGATTTTATCTAAAATATCTCAATTTGTTTTTCAAATACGAACAAAGGTCTAAGATGATTGGAACTGCTTGAGGGTGAGTAATAATTATCAGGATTTTCTTTTTTTTTTGTGAACTAACCCTTTAACATCCCAAAAAGAGAATGGGAGCAGTGGGAGAAAAACAGAACCACTCAACTTGTGTTTCGGACCAAGCAATCAAACCAACAGCCTAAGACACTGCCAGCCAGAAGTAGAGGAAGCTGTTGCCTTTGCTCATGCCCTCTTACTGCTTTTTTCCAATGCAGACAGTTGATGCTCACCGCCGGGGGCGGCAACCTGAAGAGAGGCGGGCTGGTCTGAAACAACGTGTATTCTGACCTCTCTCAAACCAGGAGAGGACGAGCAGCTGCGGGCATGAAGCCAGCATGTGGTCGGGTTTCCAGGAAGGAGAGAAAAGTCTTCAAACGGCTCACTCCGTCAAGTAGTCCATGGCCTGACATTGAGCTCTGGATTGTGCATGCGGTTGTGAGGAGGGCCTGGACGGGCGGCGTTGAATGACGGATTGCCTGAGAAAGCATCGGGTCAGTGCAGAGCCAACACGGATGCCCCCAATCCAGGCACCCACTCTCTGATTAGATCTGCTCCCCTTCCAGCAAGAGTGGCCAAGTTCAAAAGAGACAAGAGATGAATGAGAGGATGGCAGAGAGAGATAGAGAAGGAGAGACCGGGGGAGTGACAAGGAGCATCATTCATCTCTAAATGGCCTTTCATAACATTGTCACTGGGTATCATACAAATTGCAACAAACAGTCGCACTTCTATAGATGGTTGCCAGTAGATGAGACATACAGTAAGGAATAAAGAGCGAAGATGCCTCTGAGGAATAACTAGGTTTGAGGAATCTGCCCCCAGCCAATCTGGACATCAATTTAAAGACGTCAAGATTAGTCAACCTGGCTTAACTGAACGAATCAAGTGTGGCGGTTATGACGAAGCAGAGATACAAATAGATGTGACGTATATTGTCGAAGGGGGAAAACGTCTCAGCCAACACGGGCATTGATTCAAAGCTACATGAAGAGGAAGTTCAAATCTATTTGAACTGTTTTCACACTTGATTTGACTGCTTGGTATGAGTCCTAGTGCAACTCCCTTTGGGTTTAGAATTAAAATGTAACACATGTCAATTTTTACCAATAGGCAGATAAGATGAAGGAACTTGACTTCTAGTTGATCATTTAGGAAAGTGTCAGAAGGTCGATTTTTATTGATAAATCATCTGTTGAACTGCATCCCAATCATCACAAATACTGCAGAAGATCTATTGGAACCCTCATGGACAAAAGTTTCTTGCAGAAATCAGTCAAGTTTGGAAGAAAAACTTATGGCAACATCAACAGCCAGAGGTATCAAGACATTTACATTACACTACAATCCACAGGAGAAGGCAAACTCTTCAGCTCCTTCTTATACTACAGCCTCTACATCAAAGTTCCAAAAAGCAAAGAAGGTAAAGGTGCTCCAGGATTGGCCAGACCAGTCACAGGACATGAACATTACAATATTGAGCATGTCTGGGGTAAGATGAAGGATGAATCCAAATAATCTTCATGAACTCTGGGAGTCCTGCAAGAACGCTCTCTTTGCCATTCCAGATGACTTTATTAAAAAGGTATTTGAGTCATTGCAGAGATGTATGGATGCAGTCCTCCAAGCTCATGGGAGTCATACACAATATTCATTATTTTTCCAATGCACCATGACTTTATATTCTATACTGGACATTATTTCTGTCATGACTTTTGTCTAAGCAAAGTCAGACCTTACTGTCCTAATTAAATAATTCAAAACCAAGGCATGATCATATTTTATTTTGTTAAAATAAGCGTAACCTAGAGGCCGTTGCCTTTCATATAAGCCACTTCTGATACCAAATGATCCACTAGAAGTTATTATTTGTTGTTCCTAAAACTTGGATAGGCGACAAGACTTTTGTCAAGTAATGTTTGCTGATTTTATGAACAACACAGTTTGGAAAACCAATGCCTCTGCCTACTTTTCCCCCTGCTTTCCTAATTAAAACACTTAGAGAAATGATGCATGTTTCCTTCCTTTTATGAACATCATTGAGAATAATCTGTATTTTATTCAATAACTGAAAACAAAACAGAAAACTCTATACTTTACAATTACATGTAGTCAGATATACTCTATAAGGTCATGCAATAGCATAAAACTAATTGTAAAATATTTTCAGCATATAAAATTACAATTGTTTTATTTATTTATTTAGAATGAACTAAATTGTTTTATAATTTTGACATACTCAAAGTCACCAGAGCAATGTTGCATGTATGTTCTATACTGTACTACAGCAAGACTTTTTCCCAATAGTTATTTGATGTATTTGTTGTGGAGTTAATTCAAGCTTTCAAAGTTTGCGAGGACACACACACAGGCACATACAGTACACATGTTTAATTTGCACTGTTTTGCATATCCGTTATGCCAATGTACAAAATAAACTTGATTTAACGTCCACAATCCAGGATTAAAGCATCTTCTTTTATAATTGTTCTGACATGCGGCTGTGGTGATGATTTACAGCAATATTACTGTCATTTCTTTATTACAAACATGCACTGTTAATCTCTACGGTGGGTGGGGAAATCTGCACTCCTACGTCATGTTGCAGTGGGCCTCAAAATGGATCCTATTTTAAAGTCCGAAAATTAAAGAAAGTGCTTTTTTAAAACACTGATTGTCTTTATATCACCCCAATATGACTGTGGACACATTATACCTGCGCACAGTTCTGTCCAAACTGCTTACAAAAGATGATTTTCAACATAAGTGCCCTTTAAAACATTAAGATATATGTTTGTTTTCAAAAGCATTGGAAAGTTGTAACAGAGATCTTTGCTTGTAAATGTTGTAAGAAAATATTTGA
>CAIGQZ010022722.1:1389182-1409996 GCA_903798205.1 Danio tinwini
AAGAAAGAAAGAAAGAAAGAAAGAAAGAAAGAAAGAAAGAAAGAAAGTTATTCCAACTACTATAATAGCAAAAATATTCCAGAGTTGCTTCTGAAGAGGAATTCAGTGTGCATTTCTTTCCCGTCTTCTTTTCATAGTGTTCTGTCAAAAACAACTTGAGCTAACATAGCAGCCTGTCACATCAAGACAATCCTCAGCAGAGCACTGTGGAGAATACTCAAACCGTTTTATACACTTAGCCATCACACTATCACGCTGAAAATCCATATCTACAGTCAAGATGGCAACGATGCACCTGTCACATCTTAAACAACTAGACATCATGTGTATATTGCATTATAATGATTACTTATTACATTGACACTGTTTGAGATTTGGGCTCTCCTATAAGACAAATAATTAAGCATTAAAGCCTTATATCTATATTTCTGATGTATTACAGCGACAAAGACTCATAATGTTTGGTGATTATAACATTTACCATTTTCTACAGTGCTGTCATGTTTTGTTTACACTTGAAAGACTGTTTTTGCGGAGCACATTTATAAAACCTTGCCATGTCCTCTTATTGTAAGTAATGCTTATTAGATGACTTTTGAGCTTGGCTCTAATTTAGTTTCTTAAAATAATGAAGTAGACTGGTTTAGGTGGCTTACTTGTAAGATAAAAAGGGACTTAGGTTTACTATGGATTTGTTTTTATGTGCTTATTTTAAAGTAATTGTGATTATTTATCTTACAATTGTGACATATTTTAACGAAAGTATCAAAGGAGCTCACATTTGCAAAATAAAAATAAAAAAGAAATATGATATGAACTCACAACTGATTTATCGATTTTTTTATTCAAATGAAGTCGGGACAGCCAGGAACTATACTTCAAGCTACAGGTCTAGAGGTGTAGCTGCAACCATAAGCTTATGATGCTGTTTGTTGAGTGTCCATTGGGATGATGGCTTCATTTTTAACTATGTTGGTAACAATAAAACTTTTGATGTTAGGGGCAGTTTACACTACAACATTTTCAGCCAAAACCGAGACCTTTTATGCATTTTACATTTAATTGGCAAGATATTTTTTGGGGTCTGAAAATGCATACATCTGAAAACGCAGTCATTGTCATGTCTGTATACACATCGTATAATTCATTGTCATTGAAAACAATGACATTGTAAACATTCACAGTATGTTTAGAGAGGTGTACACTGTAAAATCTTTTAAATAATAGTTTCCGTATTTTGTGTTTTCCGTTTATTACGGTTGTGAATTGCATTACATAATCTTAATCTCTGTACTGTCAACTTTTGATTTTAACTCTACAGTTTAACAACAAGACTTGTATTGACAGTTTAGGAGTTTGAAATAATATAATGTGTAAGAAATAATAATATAAAGAGTATATAAAGAGAATAAGTCTGTAAAATAACAAAGTGCTTTAAAATAACAAAAAAAGTAAATAAAAGTCTTTTAATATGGGGTTAAAAGTTGTTAGAAGGAAAATCAAGGTATCATAATACAATTGAAAAGCATAAACAAAGAGAGAAAAATAAAAATTTAAAATAAAAACATGAATCACAAAATACGGAAAATTGCTAATTTAAGGACATTTCGTCACCTCAGAATTATAAGGTTCTATCTGACGTTTTTGTCAAAATTGAGTTATTCACATATTCTTATTAAATAAAAAAAATAATAATTACATTATGTGATGTTTTTATGTGTAAGTCGAACCAGCATTTCAAATACAAGGATCAATCAGAATCAGCTTTATTTCATTGCTCCACTTACAGTGGGAAAGACCAGAAAGAAACACAAAATCAGAATCGACTAAATAATGCTGCACCACACAAAATTGAGAAGGAACCTGGAAATGAAAAAGTGTGTAAATTTGATGATTTAGAAGTGTTTTTTGACATTGAGATGAAATATTAAATTTGACATTGTTAAAAAAGAAACAGTTATTAAAAAATGTAATATAGTTTTGCTCATTGTCTTTTCTTTTAAAGTCTTTAAATTTGATATTAAGCCTTGAAGGGCAAATACTAATTCATGGGGCATTTAATTCAATAAATTCATTCATATTTATTTATTCATATTAATTACATACAATTAACAGCTACACTAAACAAAATATTTAGCACAGATTAATTTTATTCATCCTGAAACATTAAATAAATGTTATAGAAAACAAAAAACATACTTTCTCAAGCATCAACATATTGTTACAACACCAGTTTTTTTTTTTATTTTTTTTTATTAAATTAATAAGCAGACTGATTGTATTTCTTGAAAACAAATGCTTATGATGAATGATCTGCCAGACAGAACTTTATAATTCCAAGCAGGATAATGACTTTTCAGAATTAGAAGATTCTACCTGCATTTTGCCCTGTTTTTTTACCCCAATTTGCAAGTTGAAGAGAATTTTGATCATTTACATTTAGAGTATATTTAGGGTCTGTGTTATGTTAATAAGTGAAAGAGAACTGTTACACACATATTGTTTGTTATGTGGAATGAATAAACTTTGAAGCTCAATATCTCAAAGTCATTTAGAATCAGAATCAGAAAGAGCTTTGTTGTCAGGTATGTTCACACATACGAGGAATTTATTTTGGTGACAGAGCTTCTACAGTGCAACAGAATTACAGAGACAGGACAAAAAACAGATAATAAATATATTTTAAAAAAATAGAAGTAGTGAATGCAAATATACAAATTGGCATGTAAAGTGTGTTGTTAAATAAATGTATGCGTGTATAAAAAGTGCAGTGGTGGAAAGAGTACTGAAAATTCATACTCAAGTAAAAGTACCATTACTTGCCTAAACATGCAGTGCAAGTAGAGTAAACGTATCTGTTGTAAATATTACTCAAAGTATGAGTAAAAAGTAGACCTTTCAAAAGTACTCAGTAGTAGTGAGTATTACGCTGTCAAAAGCTGATGTGTTTACATGTAATTTATGCATGTGTGTGTAAACGTAACATTCTGTAGTGCATTCAGTTATTGCCCAGATGGTACACAACATCATGAGACATTAATATTGGGTTAGATTTAGGTTGTAATGTCAGATGACCAAAATTAATTGTCAAGCCAGCAGCTAAGTACAACGTTATTTTGATGTCCAATAATGACGTCAAATGACGTTGATATTTGGTTGATTTTAGGTTGTTAGAAAGTAACCAAAATCCAGCGTCGAGCCAATATCTTAAACCAGCGTCATATATGACGTCAGATACTGACATTTATCCATCATGTATGACAACCAAAATCCAACGTCTGATAGATGTCATAGGGGTAACATCCACACAACGTCAAGCTGTAATATCATTAAATGTTGATATTTGGTTGGTTTTAGGTTGGACATTGACAGTGGCCTAACGTTGAGTTCTGACGTCAACACGATTTTCATTTCCAAACAAAATGCAAAGTCCCCAAGACATCAGGGTTCAATGTCAATCAAACGTGTTTAACGTTTTAAGCCCATTTCGGTCATCAGTGACCTGCATCTAAACAGTCTCTGAGGTATTTCATTATGATGCGATTTACCTTCTATGGTATGTGCGATTTGATTGGACAGGAATCACAGGACTGATTTTTCTAATGCCCATAGACAAGAAAAATAAAGTAGTGACTGCAGGTTGAAAGAAAGTAGTGGAGTAAAAGTATAGATACTGCAGTAAAGATTAAATCAAGGAAAAGTAAAAGTACACATTTTTAAAACTACTCAGTAAATGACAATTCCTGAGAAAAACTACTCAATTACAGTCATTTGAGTGTTTGTAATTAGTTACTTTACACCACTGAAAAAGTGTACAGCAGGTAGTGTTGTTGGTTCCACAATTACTATAATAAAGTGTTCATGAGATGGATTGCCTGAGGAAAGAAACAGTGTCGGGCTGTTCTGGTGCGCAGTAGCGTCGACCAGAAGGTAAACGTTTAAAGAGGCAGTGTGCTGGTGTGAGCGGTCTATTTTGTCAGCCCTTCTGCTTGCTCTGGATAAGTACAGTTCTTGGAGAGTAGGGAGGGTTGTGCCAATGATTCGCTCAGCAGTCCGAACTATTCGACGTAGTCTCCGGAGGTGGGATTTGGAAGCTGAGCTTAACCAGACAGCTATTGACGTGCAGATGACTGATTCAATGATGGAGATGTAGAACTGTCAACGGCTCGTTTGGGAGGTTGAACTTCCTAAGCTGACGAAGAAAGTACAGCCTCTGTTGAGCTTTTTTGACAATGGAGTCAATGTGAGTGTCCCACTTCAGGTCCTGAGAGATGGTGGTGCCCAAGAACCTGAATGACTCCACTGCAGCCACAATGCTGTCCATGATGCTCAGTGGGAAGAGAGCAGGGGGGTTTCTCCTGAAGTCCACTATCATCTCCACTGTTTTGAGCGTGTTGAGCTCCAGGTTGCTGTGACTACATCAGACAGCGAGCTCTTCAACTCGTCACCGTCCTGAATGAGGCCGATAAGTGTGGCGTCGTCTGCAAATTTTAAAAGCTTGACAGAGGAGTGTTTTGAAGTGCAGATAACGCAGATAGAACTTTATAATTCTAAAGTGACGATTTTTTTTTGCAGTGTAGATAAAGGAATGCACAGACAAAGTGTTTGTTAATGCTTTATCCGTGCAAAATACTGGCCTGGCATACATAATAAAACTTTTTATGTGTAATCCACAAAAAACTGCACTGTTTAAACATTTAAACATTTTTAAAACACATGAAAAAAAAAACTGGTTTTGGCTATATCCTTGTCACGTAAAGATAGTCTTAGTTGGCTAAAAATGTTTTTGGGAAATCCATCTAAATTCAGTTCCATACACACTGCATTGAATTTACTTAAATTTCCAGTACTCTCAAAAAATGAGGTTTGCTGTTTGCACAAACTACTGTACTTATTTAAAATGATATGAAACAACACAATTATTGAGTTTATTTAGGGACAACTTAATTGTTTTATGTGCAATCCACTTAAATTTGTAAAACTAATAAGTTAACATAATTCCTTTATGTTGTTCCAACACAGATTAATTGTGCAGAACCCAGCATTTTTTTACAGAGTAGTACTGTAAATATAGATGTTAAATGTGGTTATCACTCCTTTAATCATAAAACTTTGTGAGTACAAAGTAATAAGCACAAAAAAAGCGACCGGATTTATCTACGGTGTGTTCGTGAGCTCAGATCCCAAAAAGAATATGCCCTTTACTAGTCTGTCGATCTGGGCCTGTCTGTCATGGTAGCCGTGCGCACACTTATTAATTAGTGTGTTGAGCTCAACCAGAGAGGTTGCAGAAGGGCAGATGTGGTGACAGACCTTCTCCTTGTCAAGCACGTCTGAGCAGCCTTCATCCTTCCTTCTGTCCTTCTTGCCCACCTCTGAGGGGCAGAGTTTGAACGTGGCGACTGAATGCCAATGAAAGACCCAGGTGCCCTCAGCTTTCAGGAGCTTGCTGACCATCTGCCCAGGGACCAGAGTGGCACCATGGCCCTTATATCAGTCAGGGCTCTAGGGGATCTGTAGCAACCTCTGCGGAGCACCAGGATCAGCGTCCCATTGACAGGATGACAGTCTTGGGTTCCTCTAAAGGTACACGGAGACAGTGGCATTCAGGCCATGTAAAGTCAGCAGAGAGGGAAGGTCACGTCTGATCAGGGCTTTTATGACAGTGACATCATATAGAGGGACGAGTCACAAGGCCAAGACACTACACTTATCAGGAGAATGAAACAAGTTAGCAATGATGTCAGAAGTAAAGCTGCACTGCACTGCACTTCACACAGTTTCAATCTATGTTCCCCCTTTTTCAACTATGCCATAGAAGAAAAGACAATAAAGAGTGCACTGACAAAAATTTTAACTTTTAGTCAACTTTTAAAACAGTAACTAAAATTCTGTCACTCAATAAAAATAATATATAGGGATTTAAAGTAAATACTATAGTGTAGTACTTGATTATTTTTTTTTGTAATGATTCTACCCTGCCTGACAAAAGTATCGTCGTCTGTCCAAGTTTTAAGAACAACAAATAATAAGTTGACTTCTAGTGGATCATTTGGTATCAGAAGTGGCTTATATGAAAGGCAAAGGCCTCTTGATTATGCTTATTTTACCAAAATAAATATGATCATGCCTTGATTTTTAATTATTTAATGAGGACAGTAAGGTCTGACTTTGCTAAAACAAAAGTTTTTTTCACTTAACAGAACTAATGCCCAGTATAGAATATGAAGTCATGGTGCAGTGGAAACTGAAGGAATATTGTGTATGACTCCCATGAGCTTGGAGGACTGCATCCATACATCTCTGCAATGACTCAAATAACTTATTAATAAAGTCATCTGGATGGCAAAGAAAGTGTTCTTGCAGAACTCCCAGAGTTCATCAAGATTCCTTGGATTCATTTTCAATGCCTTCTCCATCTTACATGCTTAATAATGTTCATGTTTGTTGACCTTCTTTGCTTTGATGTGGAACTTTAATGTAAAGGCTGATGTATGAGAAGGTGCGAGAGTAGAACTTGCCCTCTCCTGTGGTTTATAATGTAATGGGCAGCACAAATGTCTTGATACCTCAGGTTGTTTATGTTGCCATCCACTCTGCAGATCTCTTGCACGCCCCCATACTGAATGTAAGCCCAAACCATTTTTCCTTCACCAAACTTGAGTGATTTCTGCGAGAATAGTGGGCCCATGAGGGTTCCAATAGGTCTTCTGCAGTATTTGTGATGATTGGGATGCAGTTCAACAGATGATTCATCTGAAAAATCTACCTTCTGACACTTTTCCAAATGATCAACTAGAAGTCAAGTTATTATTTGTAGATCGTAAAATTGGGATCGATGACTTCTTTTTAAGTAGTGTATAATGGTTATGGTTACACAACAACTATAACATAAACAAATGACCCAAGTTTTCTACAACAAAAAGGTTAAAATATATTACAATACACCACATTTTTTCTGTAGTAAAAATTAAAGTATACCACAGTATTTGTTACAGTTTATCAGTTAACTGTATAGTACAGTGTCACTGTAGGTAATACTATAAGATGTGGCATTTACTAACAATACATTTAAATACTATGACTTTATCAGTATTTATTATAGTACAGTATTCTTTCTTCTGAATAAAAAGAACTGATTAAATGAAAATTCTTAATTGGAATGACATGAGGGTAAATAAAAAACTGGAACAATTTTGGCAAACTATACCTTTGAAGTTAGTCATCCTTTGGCATTTGTGTTTCTTTTTGAAGACATTTGAAGTCAAGTCAATGTTTTTATAAAGAAAGTGTTGTACAATACTGATAGATCAAGATTAAAGACAATAAATTTAACAACTTGTCATCACAAAAATAGACAGACTTTATACATTAAATTACCAACATAAAAATTAGCCAAATGTCATGGAATGCAAATATGTCTTCAACAGATTTTAAAAATGAAATAGAAGCAGCACAGACACTTAGACACTTACTGCATCCATTCATTTGCCTTTCAAATTGATTGAACCTACCGATATTGATGTTTTGATTGTTATTTTCAATTGAGTTAGAATAAATATTAGGTTTAATATATATACACTCACCGGCCGCTTTATTAGGTACACCTGACCAACTGCTCATTAAGGCAAATTTCTAATCAGCCAATCACATTGCAGCAGCTCAATGCATTTAAGCATGTAGACATGGTCAAGACGATCTGCTGCAATGCAAACCAAGCATCAGAATGAGGAAGAAAAGTGATTTAAGTGACTTTGAACATGGTTGTTAGTGCCAGACGGACTGGTCTGAGTATTTCAGAAACTGCTGATCTACTGGGATTTCCACACACAACCAACTTTATGGTTTACAGAGAATGGTCCAAAAAAAGAGAAAATATCCAGTGAGTGGCAGTTCTGTGGGCCCAAATGACTTGATGCCAGAGGTCAGAAGAGAATGGCCAGACTCTGTTGGACTGGTTCCAGCTTATAGAAAGGCTGTAACTCAAACAGTAACTTAAATAACCACTCGTTACAACCAAAGTGTGCAGAAGAACATCTCTGAACACACAACACGTCCAACCTTGAGGCGGATGGGCTACAGCAGCAGAAGACCACGCCAGGTGCCACTCCTGTCAGCTCAGAACAGGAAACCGAGGCAACACAGGAAACTGTGTGATGCTATCATGTCAATATGGACCAAAATCACACAGGAATATTTCCAGTACCGTGTTCACTCTATACCATGAAGGATTGATATATACCTAGTATTTGTCATCATAATTTTCATAGTGGTAGTTGTGGATTCAAAATGTTAATAATATATAATAAAAATGTAAAACTAAACAAGCATTTAACTAATAAACCTAAAAGAAATTTTAAAATATATATATATATATATATATATATATATATATATGAGAACCAATCAGAGAAAGAAAATATATTTTTTGTGTAATAAAGTGTTCCTTGTGTTTGTACACATATGACACTCAATATTACTTCCCTAATCCATTGTTTTTTATTGTTGGTATATTAAATAATACTTTTACAACATAGTAAATTACACTTGAAACTGTCATCTATGACAGCTCAGCTATTGTATAATAAATTCAACCATTACAAATCAGCATTCAGCGAAGTCCAAATGTATTACTGTTACAGGCCACTAATAGTATCACTCTTATTTGCAAGGTGCTATATTGCCTCTACTGAAGCACACTCTCCTTCGCCATCCACTCCAGCTAAAGCTCTCCGTCTCCATTTCCTTGTCAGAGCGTTTCACCGCTGCCCAGATTAATGCTGACAGGCAGGAATCCTTCTAATTATCTGTCCCTGGCCTGGATGCAAATGGTTGGGTTCTGGTGGCAGTGTGATGAGACTGCCAGTGCAGTGACACCGGGCCCCCAGCGTGGAAGCCTGTCACTGGCCCTCTTCCATCCAGGGTCCACACAGTTTATTTATTTTATTATTATTTTCCTTCTCTCAGGCTGGCAGGGTGGCTTTGTCAATCACCATGTGATTGAGCTGGTTGTGACTGCTGTAGATTAGAGTTGTAGATTATGGAAGATAATGGCACTTTACTAAGTGAAAGAGAGAGTGGCGACTGGTTGTGAGAGAACAAATTGAATTGAGTTAAAAAGTGTGGTGAAATCAAGGCTGTTGTGGAGAAGAACTGACAGGTTTGAACACAGAAGCTCTACAAAACAGATGTCAGTTGACTGTCAACAATTTCTGGTTTAGACAGTGGCTATTTGCTTGGATTTTTTTCTCAAAGCAAGACCTCAGAGTCTTCTCAAAGTCAAACTCAAAACAGTGTTCAAAACAAAATGAGAAAAAAAAGTCAAAATAAAACAAATAAACAATAAATCTACCACTTAGAAAAAAAATTAATGTCTGCTTGGACTATTACTTAAAACAAACCAAAAAACATAAGAAAAACCAAAAGGCTTGGCAAGTATTTTAACAAAACAAAACGTCTGAGAGATAAGATGGTGGCTAATCAACTAACTGCACAAAACATAAATAAAAATGTAGTTGTTAAGATGGTGGCTAATTAGCGAACTGCGCTAAACAACTAATTATTTTGTTGTTAAGATGGTGAATTAGCTAATTGCACAAAACATAACTAAAGATTTTGTAGTTACAATGGTGAATTGGCTAATTGCACAAAACATAAGTAAAGATTAAGTTGTTAAGTAGGTGAATTAGCTAACTGCAAAAAACGTAAGTAAATATATAGTTGTTAAGATGGTGACTTAGCTAACTGCAAAAAGAGAACAAGTAGGCCTTCTGTGCAGGTTTTGTAGTTAAGATTGGGGCTAATTAACTACAGTAACTACATAAAATGTAAATAAATATGTTGTTGTTCAGATGGTGACTAAACAGGTAACTGCAAGAAAAGAAAGGTTTTGAAGTTAAGGAGGCTAATTAGTAGCGCCATACAGAATCTGCGGACATTTTTTGCTATTTCAGAGTAGAATTTTGTAAAAAAAAATAATCTGTTGATTTCTCATAAGGAGTATCAGGAGTATCATAACTAAAATTTTAATATATGAAATACAAAAATTATCCATTTTTAACTTTTATTTAATGTTTACAATGCTAATCCAATTAGATCCACTTATTTGGTTAACAAAGCAAGTCTCTCATACACTCTCAGAAATAAAGGTACAGAAAAGGTACATATTTGTACCTGAAGGGTCCATAATAGTACCTCAAAGGTACTTTTTAGGGACATTTGGGTACTAATATGCACCTTTAAGGTACCATTGTGGACTGTTTGGGTACACATATGTACCTTTCGAAAAGGTACCGCCCCAGAGACAGCTTCTGTACCTTTATTTCTAAGAGTGTATAATGTATCTACTAAAAAAAGAACATATTACTTTACAAACTGTATTGTAAGTAAAACATATGAACATTTTAATATTATTATAATTATTATTATGTCACAATAATATCAGTGTAATTAAAAACTAAATAAATATAAATTTACACACATATACACAAGTAAATACATTGGCTCAATGATGGGCTAAAAATCTGAGGAAATCTGTGGATTTCTGTGCGCACAGATTCCTTGTAGGCTTACTAATTAGGTAACTGCACAAAACATAAGCAAAGATGGTGGCTAACAGTGTTTGGCACGTTCCTTTAAAAGAGTGACTAGTTATAGTTACTTCTCACAAATAGTAACTGAGTTATATAATTATAAAGGTAACTAATTACCAAGAAAAGTAACTATTGCATTATTTTTTTTAAATCTAATGCCAAATTACTATAAAATAAATATAAAACATTGAACACTAATCTACGCTACTTTAATGTTGTTATGGGACCATTTGAGAGACAACTATCAAAATTAACGTTCATTAATTTATTCATTTTCTTTTCGGCTTAGTCCCTTTAGTAATCAGGGGTCACCACAGAGAAATGAACCGCCAACTTATGCAGCATATGTTTTATGCAGCGGATGCCCTTCCAGCTGTATTCCATCACTGGGAATCACTCTCATTCACACACATACTCTACGGACAATTTAGCTTACCCAATTCACCTATACCACGTCATGACTGTTGGGGAAACCGAAGCACCTGGAGGAAACCCACGGCAACATGGGGAGAACGTGCAAACTCCACACAAAAATGCCAACTGACCTAGCCAAGGCTCGAACCAGCGACCTTCTTGCTGTGAGGCGACAGCACTACTTTTTTTCCTGGGCATAAGTTGCACGAAATAAACATTCTTGTCTTTCACGTTAACAAGGGAAAAGTAATGATTATATTTTCAGTATGCAAAAGCTACTTTGGAACTTGTTGGATTTGCTATTGTTCTGACTCCTGGTCATTGGTGTGTGCGACTGACTGTGTGTGTGCTTGTGTGAACAAACGCATTACTCTGCCTCGGATTGGCAAACGATGGAAATGTACTCTATTTAAGCCAATCATCATGTTCTCAGTTACATCACGTTCACAGACACACCCATCATAATCACTGGTTGGTTATGTGTCCCGCCCCAGCGCCGAACCCGAACACACCCCAAAAAAGAGAGGTCCTACAAAGCAAAAAATGCTTTTCTTACTTAGATTTTTTGTCCTTTTTCTAGTCCAAATATCTAAAAATGCTTATATCAAGAAGCATTTTCTAGGCAAACAAAATATATTGTCTTGCTTTCAGAAATAATATGCCAAAATTAAGTGAGTTTTTTCTTAAAACAAGCAAAATAATCTGCCAATGGGGTAAGCAAAATAACCTTGTTTTTCCTTTTGACATAAGATTATTTTGCTTACCCCATTGGCAGATTATTTAGCTTGTTTTAAGGAAAAAACTCACTTAATTGTGGCATATTATTTCTAAAAAGAAGACATGTTTTGCTTGTCTAGAAATTTGTTCTTGATTTAAGAATTTTTTAGATATTTGGACTAGAAACAAGACAAAAAATCTAAGTAAAAAAATCTTTTTTTGCAGTGTATGGCTAAGAGAGACACTGCTCACATAGAAACCACTTCAGTATTCTCAATTATAACTACGCGCATTTTATTGTCAGTAACGTCAACAGCTTTGTAACGAGGAAGACATAATTAAATGAATTACTCATTACTGGAAAAAGTATTGAAAGTATCAAAAACAAGTAAATATTATGAAGTTAAAATTATGGCTAAGATCAAACGGGAAAAAAAAATAACAAGCAAAAATAAACAAGCAATTAACTTTTGAATCTGTAAACCATATATGAATATAAATCAAAAAAAGGGAAGATCATTTTAGCATTTAGATGTTTCCCTTGTGGTTGGGTAGTTTAAAAAGTGACAGCCAGCATGCATATAAAAAGCAATGAAATAGCTGTGAAACACAAGCTACACTTATACATTTACAATCCATTTTTGTGTGGTATGTTACACGACCCTTACAAAAAATAACTGCAGTAAACTAAAGTAAAACTGCAGTACAACAGCAGTATATAAAAGTATAACTGCAGTACAATTAAGTACAATAGCAAAACTGCAATACAAATACAGTACAATAACGTTCAACAGCAGTATAAGCTGCAGTAAACTCGAGTAAAAACAAGTAAGCTTCATCTTTGCTGCACTTGTGCTGCTGTAGTCTAATATGCCAATGGTGTGAACTGTACTGCACTTGTGTTCCAAGGGATATTCAATACAACTGCAAAATTGCTACAATGCAATAACGTTCACAACAGTTAAAATCTGCAGTACAACTGAAGTAACATTAAATAATGTGAGAGGGGCAATATAGTGATATGTTATATAATTTATTGCACTTAGGTGCATATATATTAAAGTGCACTTCAATTTTATTATGTATTGCTGTATTGCAGATGTATTACTGTATTTAGTTATATTTCTGAAAAGTGCAATATATTGTAGTAGTCCTTCAGCAATACAACTGAAGTACTGAAACCTCATTTGGAAACCATTGTCCACTGAGCAGGAAAACTAGGAGAATTACTTCAGTTGTATTGTAGAAGTACTTTAGTTGTATTGCAATAGCGGTATGGCAGTTGTACTGTAGTACGACTTCAGTTGTATTGCAGTAACAGTACCGGATTAGGGGAGTGCGGGCACAAAGCAACGCGAGGTTAAATGTAACACAGAGTTTTAAGGTATTTGCTCAGGGTTAACCATGGCATGCTTCAGGGGTTTTCACCACAATGTCGGCAGACGTCTTACTGACAATTATTGAAAAGGTTTGGCAAAAATTGGATGAGAAACACAGGAAAAAACATTTTTGTCAATATTCTTTATTTTAAAAAATCTGTGAAAGTATGTTAGTAAAATCCTATATTGTTGTGATCACCGTCTTCAAGGCTAAAAGATGAAACCATTTTATAAGATGTAAAAAACAAAGTGACTGCTAGCCAGCTTTGAGGAAAACATGACACAGCGGGGTTAGTTGTAACAGGGTGTTACAATTAATCCACACACTGTTGGACACCAACTGAACTAACACAAACATTTTTAGAACTTTGAGTGTAATGTTGAAAACTTTTAAAATAAAAATGTTTTTAATAGAAAATATTGTTTTAATAGAATTTTGTTATAGCTAATAATGCAAATAAATGCATTTTAATAATAATGAATATATGGATAATAATTCAAATAGATTCAAATGTGTTTATCCAATAAACAAATAAATAAATAAACACTGTGCTATTAGAATAAAAAATAAATGAGCCAATTACTAAGGAAGTATAGCTACTATAACTACTGTAAACTGAATTTAAATTAACTGTGTTAAATCTGCCTTTATAAGCATGTGTTACAACTAACACCCTGTCTGTTACAACTTGCCCCGCAGGTGAGGTAAATAGTAACATTTTTACTCCTGGCACTTTTGGCAATACTGCACAGAAACCATAGGTCTGGCGATCATAATTCCAGTGCTCATTTTTAGGAGAGGCTTGTGTGTTGTTGGTAAAAAAAATATGGTTTGTCTAACCCTATGACTTTGTTCATTATTTGACCAAAACCAAAAAGTGTTACTTTGTGCCCCGCTCTCCCCTATAGTAATAGTATCACTTCAGTATTATTGTAGTAGTTGTACTAAAGTTGTACTGTAGTAGTAATACAGTTAGTTTGGAGTAGTTGTACTGCATTTGTACTGTAGTAGTACTTCAGTTGTATTGCAGTAGTTGTACTGCAGTTGGTTGTATTATAGTACTCAGTAGTAATGTGCGGATCGATACTAAAATATTGATATCTCCAATACCAGCTTTGTATGTTCTAGAATCGATTATCTTATCAACATATTGATATTTCAATAATTTGGAGCGAATATGTATTTTATTGGAAATAGAAAACAGTGGAAAGTAACCACTATTACCCTAGTTTATCTGAATAATGCCAACTTAGTCGGAACTACTTGTTCTTCCGCCTGCCAAGTCATGTGCATAATAGGGCACTGTACAACTGCAGAGCACACTAGCTAGCCACTCAGTCCACTGGCACATGTTTTTTAGTCATGCTGTCATTGGATATGGGTGACCGCAAGCAAGGTATGTGTGGAGCTACTTCACTTCCATAAACTCAAACGATGCGGTTTGTGACACGTGTAACAAAACAGTGAGGTACTGGTAATACCACAAACCTAAATTAAACATCTACATATAAATCACAAGGCAGAATATGACAACGTCATGACTAGGCGGTCAGAAGAGGAGGAAAGGAGAGGCACAGGTGATGCTAGGGCGAGACCGACATCGCTTTCAGAGTCCTTAGGTGCAGCAAGCAGGCACTATCCAGGTACAGAGGGAGAAAATGTGGCAATGGGGCTGTATTTTGGGGGCTTTAATTTTTTTGTGACAATGATAAAACAACGGAAAAAGGTTGAAAAACACTTTTAGGGGAACCGGATTAACATGTCACTAAACGTAGAAGTGGGAATTTTTTTAAGAAGTTCGGGCAGGCGTTTTAAGATATACATGCTCAGATGCTGTCAATAAATATGTAAGTTGGCTTTTTTTGTATGATAATTCTTCATCAATAAACAAGAATAACCTGTGATATGTCTCATATTCAGTATGAAGTGACGCTTTAAACAGTAATTTTTGGGCAGTATCAGTATCGGATCGGTATCGCCGATACTCGCCTTTATTTTACTTGGTATCGGATCGGATAGGAAACCAGTGGTATCGCACATCACTAGTACTCAGTTGTATTGCAGTAATACTGCAATTTATTTAAATAACAGTTTTTTTGTGTCCAAAAAAATGCACTTTTCAGAAGTTAACTAAAACTGCAGTATTCCTTTAAAAAACTTGTAAGGGATACTTTTCAGTATTCAGTGCAGTTCAAAATTATTATTGTTGTAGGCCACTAATATTAGAATTTAAGTAACACAAAATGCTGTAGTTTAGAACAAAACAACAAACAAACAAACTGTTATTGAGATAATGTCAAATAAGCTAGCTATTAGCTAATTATAGCTAATCTGCTCTGCAAGTTCATTGTGTACACACAAAACAAAAAATAAATAAAAATTAAAGTTGCGTTGCGTAGTATAGCATAGCATACTGTAGCATAATTATAGACACCCAAACTAAAAAAAAAAAAAAAAAAAGACAGACAAAAGCCTTCATGAAAATAATGACAATCAATATAAACTAAGTATTAAACCAATACTGATCATTGCAAGAGGTGTGAGACAGGTAGGAAGGAAGGAAATAATAACTGTGTGGAAGAAGATTTTAGAGGAAAGGTATGAGCAATGAGCTGGACTGGGTGGAAATGGTGGCCTATGCTGCTTGACAGTTGACTCTGTTGGATGTGACTTTCACAGTCTGCTGGCAGTTTGTGTGGAAGCCATCACATCTGTGTCTCGGAGTTTGATTAATGAGCCTTTCAGCTCGTCTCTGCCATGTGAGGTGGGGCCACGGCCTTCTCCCAGGCTTCAGTGATTTACCCACCAACACACACACACACGCAAACACACGCAAACTACTAACTCAGACACCAGGAGCTTTACTCTACGCCTGCCTCATGCTAAACAAAACTTCATTGTGTCTGCTAATTTCCAACACTATTCAGCAAAACAAAGGTAAAATGATGGAGAGAAAAATTAAGCGTTCCCACAGTCAGAGAACATGATAAAGGGAACTTGTTTAGGAAACTTAAAGCTGCATTTCGGAAATTTTGCCTCTTTGTCACCATCTCTGTGTGAAACATGCAATAGTTATTTACAGAATGATCATCTTTATGTGGGTTGTGCATCAGTGCGGCTTCTCAGCATGGGCGAATCTAACGTTTTGAGGAGTATGTTTAGCTCATAGAAATTCAGCAAAATTTGACCCAAATAGGAATTTTCACCAAAAAATGCTATCTGAACAAGTACATTTTTTTGTTCTGATCAACTGAAAGAAATAAGAAGCATACATTACATCACACTACCCCTGGTGATGAAATCCTAAAGGCATAGTTCATCCAAAAATGAAATGTATGCACTGTTTAATCTCTCTCAAGTCCTTCCAAACCTTTATGAGTTTCTTTATTCTGCTGAACACTAAAAATATATACTTTGAAGAAAGCTGGTAACCTGTAACCGTTGAAAGTCAACGCTATGAAAAACAAGTACTATGAAAGTCAATGATTACTGTCACGGTTGTGGATCTATCTGTTCTTTTTGCATGTGTGTGTGTGTGTGTGTGTGTGGGAAGTGGGTGTGTTTGTTTGGGTTTATCTTCACCGCGTGGTGTGTGTGTGTGTGTGTTTTCATTCATCAGCTGGGTTGTCACGTGTCTTGTTACCACTCACATCTCTCTGCTGTTTTCTATAAGCCACAGCTGTTGCGCTTTACCGTGCGCCTATATATGTTCAGTGTTTTGTAGATAGTATATAGGCTAAAGTATATAGGTGCTCTAGCCCGATCTGGTGGTGGTGTTTTGCCATAAGTCTGTTATATTTGGACCTTATGCACGTCTCCGTTTCATTGATGTTGTTACTACTGCCTGCACTTGACAACTATATCAGTGAGAGACTTCATCCTGAATCCGCTACTCTGATGAACTTTTACCGCTGGTAAACGTGTCGATTTCCTTGAGAGTTGCTCCATAGCACTAACCTCCCCCTTCTCTCGATATCTGGTGAGACATCAGTGAGAGACTTCACTTCGGCGCTGCTTCTTGGATGAACTATTACCGCTGTTTAGCGTGTTGTATTCCTGGTGTGAGCATCCCTGCTCCACACTATATCTGGTGAGATCAATACCAGTTGTGACTCTTTAATAAATCATCTTGCATTTGGGTCTCCTGTGTATATCTTTGTGAAAATTACGGGTTTCCAGCTTTCTTCAAAGTATATATTTTTTTGTTCAATGGAAGAATAAAAAAAATCTAACAGGGGTGCATTTCTCAAACAACGACGTAACTCGAGGCTGAACTATCATAGTACGATGCATCGTTTGGGAAAAGAACAATGTAGTGACGAGTGTTTCCCAAAACCTGTAGTTTCTCTGGCGCAGATCCATCATTTGAACCATGTTAGTTATAACGTAAAACGGCCATAAGGATGCTCTAAAAGGCGTGGTAACAACTTCTTTAGAGAAGAACTGCATAATTTATCTGTGCAAATTATATTGTTTTACACACACGTGCATTTAAAAAAAATCCAATATTAGTTTTGGTAAAAACATGCACTTGTTTTTCATATTAATTAAAATATATTAAAATTAGTAATCTTTCGCACTGAATCAGATACCTACTATCCATTCTGAATTTATCCATTCAGAAAATAGCAAAACAACATAAAGACTTATAATTCAGTTGTTTAAAAAATTTATAAATAAACAGAATAAATGAAAATTCTTAATTGAAATAATACAAGGGTAAATAAATGATTGGAATGTTTTTGGTGAACTATACCTTTGATTGTTAGTCATTTGAATCTTAGTCATGCTTTGGGAAAATTTCATGACCTTTTGTGTTTCTTTTTAAAGAAATTTTGAAGTCAAGTGAAGTGAAGTCAATCTATTTATACAGCACATTTAAAAACACGAGTGTGTACTAAAGTGCTGTACAATACTGATAATAAAAGATTAAAGACAAGACATTTAACAATTTATCACCACATAACTAATAGACAGGACTTTATACATTAAAGTACCAACATAAAAATTAACCAAAAGTCATGGAATGCAAATAAGTGTTCAACCAATATCTTAAAATCAAAATGGAAAAGCAGATCTGTTGTCCTGAAGTAGGCTGTCTAGGACCAGCCACCAAAAAAAAAAAAAGCCCACAAACTAAGTAATTAAGCCGAAAAGATAATGAATGAATGAGATTTTACAAATTTAAGTGTAATGAACACAAAACAATTAGGTTGTCCCAAAAAAGTAAGTCAGATCATTTTATTCAGATCTTTTATGTAGTTTGAACAAACAGCAAATGCTATTTTTTGAGTGCACACATACTGTACACACCAAACAGCAGCATTAATTCATTCATTTTCTTTTTGGCTTAGTCCCTTTATTAATCAGGGGTCGTCACAGTGGAATGAACCACCAACTTATCCAGCATATGTTTTACGCAGCGGATACCCTTCCAGCTGCAACCCAACACTGGGAAAAAAATGTATTGTTATTATTATAATTTATTTAAAAATATATAATTTTTTTAAATGATGGACAAAAGTTTCGGAGGCAGTGTGTAGATCAGATTTATTTTTCAATGTACAAACATTTTGGATGAAATGTTCACTCAAAAGAATGATTTTTTTGATTCTTGTTAAAATTATTTATTAAAAGTCTCCATGCTGGAATTTACACAAGAATCTCAGGGCCGTGACGCAGCTTCAAACTTTCTTTTGAAACTGGAAGAACTAATTTGCTGGGAATAATGCAAAAACAACCACTTTTCACTTTTTTTGTGAAATATATGTGTCCTAATAGTGTTTTTAGCATGCGTGTGACATTTATATGACTGTCAACATCTTAAAAAAAGTGTTTTGGTGTTTCGTGACCCTTTAGGTGTTTTATCCACTCAAATTTATAAAAAACAATTACATTAACTTATTTAATTTATGCTGGGACAACATGAAGTAATTGTGTGGAACCATAACATTATTTACAGTGTTAATATAAATAATACAAAATCACCATGGCGTGACCAGGTGTATTTCGAGAGTTTACACCTAGCTGATGATTGTTAAAAAGCTTGTTTGGCATGATGTCCCGGGAGACAAGATCCTCGAGCCCGGGGCTCCCTCCCATTTGCAGGGCGTTTGAGCTCAGGTAGATCTCGAGAGATAAAGATGACTAAGGTAAGCTGCTTTAGTTATTTATACTAAGCTAGGAATCATCTGATTGGTGAATCATACTTTAGCCAATGCAGGGACAGCCATGTGAATCATAATGTGTCAATCATAATGTGTCAGTCATGCGATCTTCTCGAAATTAGTTTATGAATAAACTTCACTTAATGTATATTAGCATAAATTGCAGATCTAAATGTCTCTCCACACTGAAAAACAAATGATTCATTGTATTTGTAATCTTTTTAAGGTAAGTGGTTGCAAACAATTTATTTGGGCTAAATTTAAACAAACAAATTAAGTTGAACATTACTAAATTTAATCTGTTTGTTTAAATTCAGCCCATATAAATTGTTACCAACAACTTTACTTAAAAACGTATTTATTTTTTCAATAGTCTGATCTCTAGTAGTCTTTCAAATGTCTTACAAACAAACTGACAAATTTAATTATTCCAGCTGCTGTGGTAAAAAGCTAAAAATGGTTGCATTTCCTTCAAAAACCTAGAAGTAGCACTCAAATTAGATAAAGACAAAGGCTAACATAAGGAGATACCCTTGAACACTGGTTTGTTACTGAATGTACTTGCTAAAAAATGGCTTTGGATCATTTTTATAAAATTATAAAAAAAATTTTTATAAAAACTTTCAGCTTAAGGGCCTCGAAATAAAATAAAAATAATAAGTGAAAGGTTGACAAGGAAGTGTTTGCTTTTCCACTAACACAGTGGAAATCTCCTTTTCCTCAGCTGTGACAGATTCCCTCACCCCAAAAGAAAAGCAACAACAACAAACTCATAACACAAAGGTGGCGATAGCAATTACTTCCCTGCACATTGCGATGCTGCCTCTAGCCGAATCTCTGCGCGTCTGTGGAAAAAGCCCTTGCATTCTGACACATTTGTTTGTATTTTATACCCTGGGATAGAAAGCTAACCATATGGCCATCATTGGGAACAGATGGCATTTGCCCAATGTGAATGCCGGTGCCTATCACTGCAATTTAAAGCACTTCGCTCCCCAAATCAACTGCCATCTTCCTCAGATACTTCTCTGCTGGCTATTATTCAGATGATAGAGAAATGACAGTGCAGGGCTGTAAAAGTTGACCTAGCCAATGTAATACACAGTCAAATTCATGTCTTTCAGTGTAAAAGAAGACGAGAGCGGAGAAGATGTATTGTAGCATTGCTCTGGCTGTGCGAGTCCAACACTTTTAACCATGACCAAGAGCGTTAAATGCATTCAGAAGGTGCTTGTTAAGTGTGTCCCCTTGGTATATTGTAACTCTGAAAGCCACATCTGGTGATTTTTACAGAGCTATCCATCAACAGGTCTTACAATAGTGAAACTAGAACTGTGTCAAGCTAAAGTATAATAAATTCTAAGAAAAAAAAAAAACCTATGAAAATCCATTAGAGAAAAACGTTTAACCATAGAGCTCAAACTCTAAGGACACTAATGCATAAAATGTAAAAGATTGAAGGCTAATTGGGATAAATCATACTTTTAATCAGATAATAATGCATTAATTTCATAAAAAAAATTAAATGTTAGGCTATTCTTTTT
>CAIGQZ010022722.1:1459987-1473378 GCA_903798205.1 Danio tinwini
ATATATATATATATATATATATATATATATATATATATATATATATACGCACACACATTTTTAAAGTTGCAGATAATTCTTTGTAATTTAAAGCAACATTTTCAGAATTATTACTTTAGTCTTCAGCTCAACATGATCTTTCATAAATCATTCTTTTTTATGTGCTGTTTAAAAAAAACAATTATTTAAAATTTAAATAATATTAGAAATATATTTACTGACATATTTGATCAATAAATTGCAAAGATCCGAACAAAGATAAATTGATTAATACATGAATAAATGAATGAATGAATGAATGAATGAATGAATGAATGAATGAATGAATGAATGAATAAATAAATAAATAAACTTTTAAAAAGCAGTGTAAATTTCAAAATTGAGAAATTTAGCAAGCACAACTAAATATCCCTTAACCAACCACTAACAAATTTCATACCATATAAAGCAATCTCATTCATCCCTTCTTTTCCATTACACATTAATCAGAAAAGTAACCTCAAACACGTGCATGTCCTTCTCAATTTAAACCACAGAATGTGTGTATTAAGCACTCTCAGACAGAGCAGACAGAGAGGTCGATCTCTCCACTTTGGTTTCCCTATCAAACTCAACTTTTCATCACCTACCACCATGTTCTGCTTTACAGCACAGCGAAAAAGTTCCCCTTTCAGCAGATAGCACAGAAAAAAAACAGGAGAGCCCATCTGCTTGGCAGACCCCGAGCTCACCCAACACTGAAGAGCTCATCACCGGGTGTCCTTGCAGCAAAAGCTCATCTGCTGAAACAAAAGCCCTTCCCTTCGGCCCTGGGCGATCTGCTCTTTCTCATCAGTCCTGGAGTGGAGGGGAAGCGTGCTCTTGTGGCATCTTTAACCACTTTAAGTATGTGTTAATGCTACGCACAAGGCCCGGGCGGTTGGGCCCGGTCTAGCATGAAAGAAGCGGGCCCTCCGCCAGGCGCTGAGGCAGGGCCATGTGCTAACAAAGAGAGACTGTTCTACAAATCTGGAGATCTGCTTTGACCCCTGGGGCCGAACACCGGCATAATCACTAAAGCATTCAACGCTGTCTGCTAAGCCTGGGGTTCTTGATAGAAGGTGGGCTTGTGCAGAAATACGGTAAGATCGTTCAGTCAGACAGCTTGGATGACTGCGCTCTGTTAGAATGTGCTTGAGTGTGACCGCTGACCACAAGACACAGACAGGGGATTTTAAACATGCACAGCTATTTCCGGCATTGACACAATGCAACGATGTAACAATCAAATGGCACATGTGAATGCTACATGGTATGGAAAAAGAAAACAAAAATGTAAAAAGAAGGGCTTTGCTGTTTTTTATACCCTTTTTTTAACAGGTTACACAACAACCACACTTCATATGAAAGTTAGCAAGACCTGAATTTCAGAGCAGAATAGCAGGTAATTTTTTTAAGAATTCAGGAGCCTTGTCAATAAAGTTTACTATTTGCACTTTTTTGTTTAAAGACTAAAGTATAAGGCAGGGGTCTCAAACTCAAATTGGCAGGGGGCCATTTCAGTGACTGACAATTCATAGTAGGGCCGTTTTAACATTAAAGCACAAGAAAAAAGAGGTAATTGGTGCATTTTAGGACAACAGACATGATGTTTATAATTCAAGCATTGCCTGTCACAAATCAGCACGTTTTTTGCTATACACAACTGCTGAAATATATATATGTGGTTGTTTAAATTACCATTTTGACATTTATCATAATAATGATAATAATGATTATTATTATTCTGTCCCAACCAATTGCAGCTTAAAAAAAAGTTTAACAGATAACATAAGAACAGCAGAAATTGTTTGGGTAACTTTACTGGCAATTTTTCTTCTCAGTATGTTTCTTTTTGTAAAACTACAACAAAGAATGGGGGAGTAAGTATACTTTTACATATATATATATATATATATATATATATATATATATATATATATATATATATATATATATATATATTCAGATGTACATTAATATGTTCAATTTAGCCAACAGTAAATTGTACATGCATATGAGGAAACTTAATTAAATGAGACCATTTGAATTGAATATTAGCAAAATTGGCATACAGTATTAGTTACACCACCAGCATAACGTGTAAGCCATAAAAAAGTGTTTGTTCAACAAAATACGTGGTATAAAGCTAATAATAATCAAATGACCCTTGAAATTACAAAAATAGAGCGTTGGTAAAAATAGAGCACTTATGGAGATTTATTTAAACTATTTCAAATCAGCCCTAGAAATAATCTGCATGTGCGCTACTGTCGACCGCATGCTGAGAAAAAAACTAAAGTAAAACTGAAATACAGTATAATATAGTGCAGTACTTTAAACGTTCAATAGGTGAGGGTGGGGGGGGTGCTATATGCACAACAATGATAGTGATTCCAAAACATATGTTTGGGGACCGAATCTCGTTATATTTATGATTTTAGTTGGGAGGAGGAGGGGGGTTGTTAATTGCCCGTGGGCCGGGAAATTGAGACACTTAGTATAAGGAGACACAATGCTCTCTGCATACAAAAAGGTGCTTCTCAGGATGCCTTCACACTAGCACTTTTGGTCCGCACCCGGATTCGCTTGATGTCAGAGTACGGTATACGTTTAGCTAGTGTGAACGCTGACTTCTTAACTTGGGAGCACACCCACGAACCGTACCCGAGTCCGACTGAAAGCGGTGGTCTGGGGTACAGTTCGTGCGAACTCTGGTACGGTTTACTTCTGATATGAATCCAATCAGACTAAATAACAAAAGTTTGTCGCCAACTGTACAACAAACTTTAGTTTTCATAACGTTTATTTGTGTGTGTATATCTGTGTATCACCTAACATTACCTTGGTGACAAGCAGGACTGAGCCAGGGCAAACAAAGTGATAATGTCTGCTTGTCTCCACCAAAAACAACTTTAGCAGATATTGCGTGATGTTCTGAATGTTTTAATCATTATTATTATTATTTTTTTTTTTTTTGTGGCAGATAAATGCAAGCGGCTCTCTATATTTTGGTTTTGGTAACAAAAGCAAAAGATTCAGTAAAAGCAGAATGACCATGATACGCTTATGTCTCCATTTTGCCGTTTGCTTTTGTGGCCGTCACCAAGCAACAGCTGTATACAAAGCAGCAGCTCGATGATGCAACCGTACCGGGGTTCAAAAGGAAAAAAGACAGTGTGAACACAAACCAGCCGAAAAGGTGGCAAAGGGGGGACAATCGAACTTGGGTTTGGTCCAGGCAATTGAACCAAGTGTGAAAGCACCCTCAAATATCTTGTGAGTACAAAATTATGTGTTTTTAATGCATTTAAGTGGTCAAATACATCCAAAATTATATGCAGAACTTAAAAGGTGGTCTTTTTACCATTTTTATTTTTTGCAATTAATTAACTTGGTTAAAATAAATTCAAATTACAAAATACAAAAGAGTTATGAGTATTACTGCCTAGAACTACCATAGCAGACAAAAAGACTGCATGCAGTTTAGTGTTTTTAGGACTATAAATATGCATGCCTCCGTTGCCTAGCAATTTCCCCCTAACAAAACCATAACTTTCTGTTGGCAAAATCATAACTTTACTTCATATATATCTTTCACAACTGCTTGTGAAAGTAAAAATGAAACATTTGCGGGTGGTCTATATATAGATTTAGCCTTACTAACTATACATGTATATGCTGTAAAAAGACTACAAAGATTTTATTTATGATGTCAAACATTCAAGCCTTAAATTTAATATCTCAATAGAAGCTTTGAATGTAAATATGATGTGACAATATGACATCTTAACATACTGTTTATGAGAATGGTCAGAATGACAGCTCTGGTAATTCTAGTTGCTATAGAATTCTGGTAGTTCCAGTGTTAAAGCACTGGTGTTAAACTTACAGTAGTTCTTGAAGGGCTGCAGCTCTGTTCAGTTTTTCTTTAACTTTAATTAAACCCACCTAATCAAACTAATTGAGTCCTTCAGGCTTGTTTGAAATCAGCATGTAAGTGTGTTGGTGCAGGGTTGAAACTAAACTCTAAGTGGGTTTAACAGACCTGTCCTAAGAAAATGTTGAAAAGTTGTGTGTATCAAAATAAGAATGTGTATGATTATATTTGGTCAGTGTATTCTGTCTTATAGGGCCTGTTTATATGTGATGCATTTTTAAATCTGATTCGCAAAACGGTTTCATTTACATTTGGCCATATAAATCTGTCTCCGTTAAACAGATATAAATCTGATCTTTAAATCCCATGCCATATGCAAATTTAACTAGACCTAAAATGTCAGACACACAACATTTGATTTTATTTGTATTTTTTACAGAATGTTAGATTATTTTAACCAGCATGATTTCATATGTAGGCTACAAGAGGTTTTGTACTTCCCTTGTGTTATAGTAAAAAATCATTACAAGCACACAAGGCGGGCTTCATCATTACTGTCATTATAGGCTAAATGAAACATCTATTTTTGCCATACAGCAAGACATTATTGAAAAATATATAACTGATTACATCAGTTTGCGTATAACCTACTCTCTCAAAAAACAAAACTCTGTGCATTTGTAAATGAAATAAAGGTTATATTTATCTATATTATTACGCTTCATCCACAAGTGGTGGTTTGTGTACCCACTGTTAATGCTGACATTTAATATCGATAAATTTTAACATTTAACAGTTAATGACTGGCTCAAAAACATAATGAAACTGGTGAAACAAAGACCACCTCCTGAAGTAGTTTGAGTGATTGAATTTATGTCCATCTTGAATGAATTATGAAGGACATTTACACCAGTTCTTTTCCCAATCAGATAGCTATCCGATCAGAAAAAATAAAACAGACAAAAAAGATAAATGCATGAAGTGCGTAAAGAGCATCTGTTACCATTTACTGCAGTGCTCAGCATAACGGAGTGAACATCATTTTGAGAATGAACACTTTTATCTATTTCTCAGTGAATATAGGCAATGTATTTTGGTGCATTTAAACAAAACAGATTAAACAGATATATTTATTAAAATAATATTTTTGTCACCAAATATAATTAGAAATTGAAAGATAATACAATAAATTCAAGCAAAATATTGCAAAAAAAATTACATCCTACAACATTTCAACTAGAATTTTCTATTTTTTGCTCCTTTTGATTTTTCCTCTTTTGTTATTTGTATTTAATATTTTTCTAAAGCATATAAATTTGGGTGTACCAGTTTTTGGACTGTTATCGTAAGTTATTTTGTTAGATAAGCTCCAAATTTGGCTTCAGTACTGACTGATCTAATGTATATGCACAAATATAATATTGAATAGCTTCCTATTAAAAATAGGAATTTGAAAGACAGATTTATGAGGGGTGTACTTATGCTGAGCACTGTATGTCCTTTAAATGAATCAAACAACAACTATTTTTAATTGTAGTTTTAACAATAAGTATTATTTAATATATGCAACCTAAAACTTGTTTTATTTCAGCTAGCTATCAACCGAATTAACCTATTAAAAAATTTAATCTCAGTGATACTAAAAAAAACAGATGCATAACTTTTCTTAATCTCTATCTTTAATTTATAATTAAAGGAATAGTTCAGCCAAAACTAAAAAATCTGTCTAATCTAATCTATTTCTTTTGTTTAAATTTAGCCCATTCATTCATTCATTTACAACTTAGCCCCTTTATTAATCAGGGGTCGCCACAGTGGAATGAACCGCCAATTTAGCCCATATAAATTGTAAAAAAGTAAAAAAAAACATATAACTACGTATTAAAAAAAGAAGTAAATCCAACTAATATTTTTTTTCAGTGTGGATGCACATATATGTCTACAATTTAACACAGACAGACAGAAAGCAACTATGTTATGAATGTCAAATGTGGTTTCAAACTATCCTGTAAACTATCCCGTTCCCTGATATGGGAGTCTTTTGTAGGAGGGTCATGCTCTTAAGTACCTCTGAACTAAGAGGGTCTCGCAGAACACCTACAATCTTTTGAGCAATTGTATTTATATCCATCTTAAATGCATGTCGGAGGGCATTTACACCAGCCCTTTTCACATTCAGATAGCTAACCGTTCAGCAAAAAATAAAAATAAATGAAAAACGGTAACACTTTATTTTGATGGTTTATTTGAGTATTAGTAGACTGTCTGCTTAATATCTGTTGATATGCTCCTTCAACAGACATTTAACTGACTATAAAAAGAGTTGCAAGTACATATCAACTTACACTAACCCATTCCTAACCCCAACATAGCAGTAATCTACTGAGAATTAGTTGGCATGTATATGCAATGTAACTTAAATTCAACAAACTGACCATCAAAATAAAGCGTGACCAAAAAAACACATAAAGTGACAAGGTGTAAATGCATCTATTGCCGTTTACAGTATGTTTTGAATTATAATCAAACAACAACAACAAAAAAAATTGACAAAAAAGCATGCACTGCTCTTGACTGAGTAAGTTTTGTAGTTTTAATAATGATTAATCTGCATATAAAACCTCAAACTTTTTATTTTTTTATTTTAGCTAGTTAACCATTATAAAACCCAATTTTAATCTCAGTCATACAAAAAAAGAACCACACAAATACAACTTTGACATGCATTTGTTTTATCTTTATGATTAAAAGGATAGTTCATGCAAAACTGAAAAAGTCTGTCATCATTTAATAACCTTTTACTTGTCACTTGTCTGTTGAACAAAAAAAAAGGTATTTAAAAAAATGCTGGAAACCTGTAACCACTAACACCCATAGTATTTTTTTCCTATGGATCTCAATGGTTACAGGTTTCCAACATTCTTCACAATATCTTCTTTCTTTTTCAACAGAAACAACAACAACAACAACAACAACAACAACAACAACAAGCTCAAACTAGTTTGGAACAAGTCATGGGTAAGTAAATGATGACAGAATTGTCATTTCTGGGTGAAGTTTAATAAGAAATAATGAATAGTGTGTTGTATTTTGTTTCATGTCTAAATTCCGACACAGACACGCAGAAAACAACTATGTCATGTGTGTCAAATGTGTAAACTATCCCGTTACCTGATCTGGGAGAGTCTTTTGTAGGAGGGTCGTGCTCTTGAGTACCTCTGAACTAAGAGCTCCAGGGTCTCGCACAACACCTGGGCCAAGGTTTGCCGGGCCTGCACAGGGCCAACAGAGCCCCAAAGGTCACTGCGCAGTCCTCTGAGAAAATACTGCCACATCTGGATGGAGAAAGAACACCTTTCACCCTGATAAAAGAGGTGGAGGAAACAAAAAAGACACAAAGAGAGACTGGTGAAGATGATGATATCATGGCAAATAAATACCATACAGGAGAGAAGGTCTTTCCAGACAATCTTCCTGTAGACCTTCATGGTCCTGCCACCTGCACGCTGCACCTGGAACCCTCATTACCACACAGAGAAAGAAAGAGAGAGAGAAAACTATGGATACTTTGAAGTTTTAATCTGGATATTCAATCACTGCTCCTCTGAACATTATCCAGACGTCAGTGCACACTAAGTCAAGTAAATGACCGGGTTGTTCCTCTTCCTTCACTTTATGTCTCATCACATGGGACTTTGTATATTGGATGAAATATAACACATTTTAACAATTTTTTTTATTATTATTAAAAAATGTATCACATTATCAGATTGGTCACACTTTATTTTGATGGTCCGTTTGTTGAATTGAAGTTACATTGCATCTACATGCTAACTAATTCTAATTAGATTATGAGTAGGCTGTTAGGTTGGGGTTGAGGTTAAGGTTAGTGTAAGTTGACATGTACTTGCACAGTTTCTTATAGTCAGTTAAATGTCTGTTGAAGGAGCAGTATCAACAGATATTAAGCAGACAGTCTACTAATACTCAAATGGACCATCAAAATAAAGCGTTATCACAAGATTTGGGTACACATTTCAATTCATTTCATTACTCTGGTGCTCTTGCATATGTTGCTTTTTTACAAGCAAAAAATAGAGCAAGACAAATTGACTATTTATTAAGAAACACCCCAGATGTTTCTGTATTTTCCCTTTAATCACAATAGTTCAAAGAAAACACATTATTTGGAAATATTGTTTTAATTAGATTTTTATAGTTGTTGTTTTTTATCCTGTTTTCTAGTTTTTATATTCCATCCTGTTAGTCTTTTGCAAAATCACTGTAACAAAAGCCAGTTCCATGACATCATCCTCCAGGAAGTGGTATCATTTTGGTGGAAGAAAAACAGCCTAAACATGAGAAAGTACAAATAACAGTTTTGCTGAATTATGTGATGGTGTGTGATAATAGCTGTTTTGTCTCACTTTAAAAGAGTGCTTTTCAAACTTTTCAAGTGATTCAGAATGTCCACATCTGATGATGTGATTAGAAATCGGGCCTGATCATGCGGTTTCAGTCTCAATTAGAATCTTACGTTAGACTATCGAAAACAAATATAGCTTAAAGGGGCTAATAATTTTGACCTTAAAATGTTTTTAAACAAATTTAAACAGCTTTTATTCTAGCCGAAATCAAACAAATAAGACTTTCTCCAGAAGAAAAAATATCAGACATACTGTGAAAATTTCCTTGCTCTTTTAAACATCATTTGGAAAATATTTAAAAAAGAAAAAAAATCAAAGGTGGGCTAATAATTCTGACTTCAACTGTATATTCTGATATCAATACAATTTCACCAGATGACTTAATATTTATATTTGTAAAGAATTTATAATGTTAGATCAGATTGGGATGAATCTGCAGTGGGAGTGCATCTCTATAAAATCTAATAAACAATCTATAAATTTGTCTGTACTGTGCTATTTGCAGTACATTTCTATATTTGCATGTGTTGTGAGTATTTTCATGCACGTGTTTAGTCAGAGATTGATCAATTAATGTTTGCTATTTGGATCTCCTTAAAATCTAATAAACAATCTATAAACTTTTTGGGGTCCCCCGACACATTTTTGTTGTGGTCAGTGCCTTTTGCAGTGCATTTCTGTATTTGCATGATTTGTGAGTATTTTCATGCATAACAATCTATAAATACAATCAAGAAAAATATCGAAATAAAGGGTTTTAGCATTTCCTGAGTCTAACAGTATTCAATTACAGTAACTGAATGATAAAAATAAAAATAATTCAATAAAATTAATCGTAGTTAAGGTCACAAAGTGGTACAATTTCTTATACCTGAATGCTTTTCAAATCATTATACAATTACAGGCATCACATTGCAATATTGATGCTGAAATTATATATTGTGCAGCCCTAGTAAAAAGAAAAAGAAAAAAAATATATACATATATATACACACACACACACACACACACACACACACACACACACACACACACACACACACACACACACACACACATATATATATAAGTGCACTGGTTATGTTAAATGCAGTTAGATTGAATATATGAAATGTAGCATAAATTAATTATTTACAATAGTGGCCTTAAAGTATTTTTATGAGTGTCTTCCAGTATCCACAACCTATTTATTTTATACATAATTAAAAAGAACTAATTTTGCAACTCCATGAGGAATCTACATGTTTTATATTTTTTTATCTGATACAGCTTTTTACCATGAGAGTTATCCACAAGATTATTATAATTATGCAATTTTAAGTCATTTTTTTGTATTTATTTTGATGTTATTATAGAATTTGCTGGTCAATTAGGTTTAGTTTTTTTTTTCTTTTTTTTTCATTAATGGTTTTGTTAGTTTTAATTTAGTTTTTATTTTTTGACTTTGTGATTCTACTTATATATTTAGTTATCAGAACAGATCCAGTGTCCACCAAAGCAAATTCAATGTTTGCACAGCTTACATCAACAGCTTCTGATCAGATTTCAACAGAATAAGTGCTTAATAATTCTGAAAACAATTATGCATTTTTTTAACCAATTATTATTTTATTTTAGTTGGTTTTTCAGTGACTAGTTTTTAAATTTATTGTGAATTTTTTTCAGTTGACCAATAGTTTTAGTCTTAGTTTTAGTTTTGATTTAATAAAACAATGCCCCAGTTGATACAAATAATAGTAAAATGGTGAGGATGTCAAGTACTCTATGAAAGCCTCAATGGGAAGTTTGATGCCCATTATTGACAAAAAAAAACTATAATGGTGTAAATGACAGCATGGTGAAAAGCTCTTTCTAAATAATTGAGTTATACTGTATTAAATTCACAGATAATTACTATCTTTACATTTGTTACACACTATTAAAAGTTATACATGTTGTTTGAAGCAAAAATGATCTAAACTAGCCTAAACAAGTTTTATATTGAAAAAAACATTTTGATTGTCTTATATAAATCACTCATCCAATCTGTCCTTACTTTTAACATTGAGCAAAAATCTAAGCAAAAATATACATTTAAGGAAAATAAATGTAGCTAGTAAAATAATTGGTGAGAGACAAATATATCACCGATTGATTTACTGCAGCGATGAAATGCAAAAGCCTCCATTATTGTGAAAGACTCTTCTCCTCCGCTACGTGCTTCTTTTTCAGTTACTTGCATCTGGTGGATGATATAAAGTCCTCTTAGCCAAAAAGGCCAAGTACAAGATATTTATTCCCATGGCTGTTAGTTTATGTCATGGATGTCTCACTCACAAATGCACGGATCTCAGGAATTATAAAAAACACCAGTGCTTCCCATAGACTTTACTTGGGTAGGCGACACAGGTATATGAACGGACGCCTAAGTATATTTTGTGCCACTTTTTTTTACTATTATTAAAATCCTTTTACACTTTTTGTATCCGCTCAATACAACCAAACATCAACGATTGATTAAGTAGTGGAAAATCTTCTTTCGTCTACCAGTGTTGTTCTGTGCTCGCGAGACCTGTCAACAATCTTGCAAACAGTTTCACGTGCTTTTTAGACCCACAGAGACGTGCATCTTTGGGACCTAAAAAAATTAGTCCTGCCCGGGTGTCTAAATCTCCTAAAATTTAATTAAACTTTTGCTTTCAATTTCTAAAGCTTGTATGCGTTTTTGCATTTCATTAAAGCTGGTTTTACAGCTGACAGAGCGCACAGCCGTGATACTGAGATAAAAAGTAAATAATAGATTCTTTAATCTAAATGACTCAGAAACACTTTACTATATACTCGGAGAAGACGACATGACATCTAAACTGGCTGCAAGATATATGTACATAATTGGTAATGGTTAATCAACGCATTTACCTTAAAAAAAAAAAAAAAAAAAACTTGTTTTATTCTTGCAATTATGATACTTTTTAGAGATATTGTTAGTTTTTTCTAACTTCTCATTTGCTGATTATTTTATTAATTTGATGATGTTAATATATTGCATAGGCTATTTTATATACATTTTATCTCAAAGCATTCAGGTTTGCTTTGAACTAAAAAGACAGAACGAAGCAAATTTGACCATGTCAGTGGGTGCACATGGCTCCTGAATAGTATAAAAGTATTTCTATTTTATTTTAGTATTTTTTTAACCCATTGAAAAGAAACAGTGTCATAGTAAATACAATTATTACCAAAAATGAAATTATGTTTTGTTTGTCGCATAGTTAACTATTTATGTGATGTGGGTAAATGGCGTTTCAATCTGGCTACCACCGCAAGTATATTTCAAACCTGTAGGAAGCACTGAACATGTGATTATTTACACACTAACACTCACAACAGGAACTGAAATATCAAAACGCGAGCAGGACAAGGAGTTGTGACAAAAAACTATAAAATAACACAAAATAATACAACAAAAATAATAAATAACTACAAAATAATAAAAAATAAACAAAATTAAGTGAGTTTTTTCTTAAAACAAGCAAAACTATCTGCCAATGGGGTGTGCAAATTATCTTATGTCGAAAAGGAAAAACACAATTATTTTGTTTACCCCACTGGCAAATTATTCAGCTTGTTTTGAGGTAAAACTCACTTAATTTTGGAATATTATTTCTTAAAACAAGACAATATGTTTTGCTTGCCTAGAAAATGCTTCCTGATTTAAGCATGGTTAGATATTTGGGCTAGAAACAAGACATAAAATCTACATAAGAAAAGCATTTTTGCAGTGTGGAACTACTGAAACAAAATGGCAGGAAATAAAACAAAAAGCACATTGAGTACATGACAGGTAAACAAAGTATCATGACAGTTTATATGAAATATGTATTTCGAAATGTATTTTTGCTTGAATATTTTGATTTATTGTACAGTATTTGTATTGTTGTGTGTGAGCCTCTGTCTGAAGACAATTTGAAGACAAAAAGACTAAGCCCTTTGAGGATAATAAAGCTTTTTAGATTTTAAATTAGGCATTGAATGTAATTGAAGTGAAACTACCAAACTATTGCAGAGATGCAATACCACTCAGTGAAAATGGGCCGTTGCAATACCACTCAGTGAAAATGGGCCGTTAGGTTAAATCTTAAGCTCCCTCCACAGATTCTCAATTGGATTTAAGTCGGGACTCTGGCTGGGCCACTGCAAAACATTAATGTTTTTTGTCTGCTAACTATTTCTTCACCACTTTTGCTGTGCGTTTTAGGTCATTGCCTTGCTGAAATGTTTACTGGTGCCAAGTTTCTGTGCAGACTGCCTAATGTTGTTGCTGAGAATTTTGTATTTCTCATCTCATTGTTCATGGTACCACCAGCCCTGGCCAGCACAGGCATCACTTTTGGCTTCCAACCATGTCCATTGAACTTTTTCACATAATTATTTTTAAATAATATTTTGCATTGTAGTCACTGGAACTTCAAACCATTTAGATATGGTATTTTAGCCCTTTCCTGACTTGTGAACAGCCATAATGCTTAGCCGCAGGTCCTCCCTAAGCACTTTTGTCTTAGCCATGACTATCCACAAACCAACAGCAGAGAGCATCTAATTTTCACCTGTTGAGTTGATTACAACATCTCTTCCCAACAAACTAGGGTAAGTGGGATGCGTTAGAACAGCTTGGATTATTTGAAATGGTATAGAACTTTAGATGTACCTATAGATGTTGTAAGTTCGCAAAGGGTATGATTAATTTTGAACATGGCACTTTTTGTTGAAAGGTAAATAAAAACAAAAAAAATATACATATATATTTTTTCCATAATGATGCCTCTAGTACATAGCCTTTTTTTCAGAGAAGCCTGTGTCATTTCCTCAAAAAAAAAAAACTATTAAAATAATTAAAGTATTGAATAAATGTAGCTGTGCAAAATTTGCATGGGTTATGAATAATTTGGGGTTTTAGGTTTATACTTGAGTAGGAGTGTAAAGCCAGTTAAAACTACTCAAAAAGTACATTTAAATAATAATAATAATAATAATAATAATAATAATAATAATAATAATAATAATAATAATAATAATAATAATAATAA
>CAIGQZ010022722.1:1476559-1497236 GCA_903798205.1 Danio tinwini
TATATATATATATATGTGTGTGTGTGTGTGTGTGTGTGTGTGTGTGTGTGTGTGTGTGTGTGTGTGTGTGTGTGTGTGTGTGTGTGTGTGTGTGTGTGTGTGTGTGTGTGTGTGTGTGTGTGTGTGTGTGTGTGTGTGTGTGTGCGTGCGTGCGTGTGTGCGTGCGTGCGTGTGAGTGATTTATATATTTTACATGCTCTTACTAATAAAATAAAAATATAAATTTTTTAAATAATAAAAAAAAATTTAGAATTAATGTTGATAAATTAAATTATGTTGTTTTTTAGGTCGTTTTGACTCTGAGAGGATTCCCTTTTTCTCGGAAATGTTAATGTTATCACATTGGGATAAAATACTTGGATCAAAGTATAACTTAAGAAATTTATAAAAATATATTTTTTGGCTCTTTAACTTACATGCGTGTGACATCTCTGAGTTGGCTTTCATAGTAGCTGAGTGTCTGGTGGATGTAGACACTGCTGGCCATTAGAATGGGCAGGTTCTTGAGCGGAGCTAAGGCTGGCACTTCCCATGCCCTCTCCTCTAGTCTGGCCAGAAGAGAGGAGGTCACACGGCCGCACACCTCCACATAGCTGGAGCACACAGCCAGCAAGACGTCCTCACTGAATGCCACAGCCAGAGGGAGAAACGCATCCAACTGCTCCACAACATCTGTGCAGAACTGGAAATACAGGCAATGGGTGAGGTTTGGGTAAGGTTTTCTGCATGTATGGTTGGATAAAACTCGATTTATGTTCCATACTAATTCCGTACTAATACATACAGTACATAGTCCAGACATACATACAAATTAACATAACAGAATTTAAAATAATGCATATAATAAAGAGAAAATGTATTAAAAACAAGTAGTAATACAATATCATTATACAAATAAAAAAAAAATTAATCTACCAATTAATTTATCAGATTTAATTATGTAAATGTGGATGTTTGCATGGTGTATGCACAACTCTGCAAATACTGTCAATTTAAAATGCTTTTTCTAAACAAAAATAACTCCTAATTTACCCTAACATGACACTTTTAGACACTGTTCTTTTTCTTTTTCTTTTTTTTTTTACAAAATGTGTATTCTGCAGCATTCCTAAGGTAAAATTTTTTAAGATGAATACATGTTGTATTATACCAAATATCAACATACAATCTGCCACAAACATGATTCTATATTCCCCTGAACCAGATTGTAACTATTTAAAGGTTAAAACTATGTTATATAATAATAAATATGCAAATATGACCAAGATATTGTGTAGCGCATCTGTTAGTGTCTCATACATCAAAACAGTGACAAAGAAAAAAAAGCCACTTGAAAATTTACGATTCATAGTTACACGTTTGAGTAAAATGTCATGTTTGTTTTATTCTAACATTCAATTCTATTTTGTTTTTAACTACTGATGACCGTTTATTCATTCGTTATTAAAAACCTTAAAAAGCAGCAATCTTTTCAGACAATTATGTAAATTTTTAGACAACATAATACCAATGTTTTAACTGTATATTCCTAAATCGTTATAGCTTTTGTTTGTTTTATGTTGGTTTATTTACTGTTTTTATTATATCCGATATTTGTATATCTTTAAATGATTTCAATATCGATTAGACTATTTTATTTAGATCTATGAAATTGTGTTGAGCCCTCAAAAGTGGACACTTTATGTCTTTCTGTTGTACTTATATGTGAATACAAATATGTATACATTATCTCGCTGCTCGAGGCATCGAGGGAGCTGAATCGAGCGCTCTCGCACACACATACTGTAAGCTACATGCATCTAAACAAGCATGACAACTAAAGCCTGGTTTATACTTCTGCGTCAAGTGATCAGCATGACCCACGGCCACCTGGTGGCTATTGCGTAAAGCACACAAATGTGTTTTTTTTTTGTTTTGTTTTTTATGAAAAGGCGGCCTTTGCAGCCGCAATAAAGCTAAACAAATTGCAGTACTGCGCGTAAAGAAACTTGTGTTTTCACTAGCCATATCTGTAATATATAATAAAGTAATTATTATTATTATGGTGGCTCAGTGGTTAGTCGCTTCACAGCAAGGTCACTGGTTCGAGTCTTGGCTGGGCCAGTTGGCATTTCTGTCTGCATTTTTTACACTACAGTCCAAAGACATGAGGTGTAAGTGAAACTAAATTGGCTGTAGTGTATGAGTGTGTGTGTGTGAATGTGAGAGTGTATGAGTGTTTCCCAGTACTGGGTTGCAGCTGGAGGGGTAACTGCTGTGTAAAACATATGCTGGAATAGTTGGCAGTTCATTCCACTGTGGTGACCCCTGATAAATAAGGGACTAAGCCGAAGAAAAATGAAGGAATGATTATTATTATTATTAGTCATTCATTGATTTTCTTTTCGGCTTAGTCGCTTAATTAATCAGGGGTCGCCACAGCGGAATGAACCGCCAACTTATCCAGCATATGTTTTACACAGTAGATTATCTTCCAGCTGCAACCCAACACTGGGAAACACCCACACACTCTTTGATTCACACCCATACACTACGGCCAATTCAGTTTATTCAATTCACCTACACCACAAGTTTTAGGACTTGTGAGGGAAACTGGAGCACCCGGAGGAAACCCATGCGAACACGGGGAGAACATGCACACTTCACACAGAAATGCCAACTGACCCAGCCGAGGCTCGAACCAGTGACCTTCTTGCTGTGAGGTAATCGTGCTACCCACAGCGCCACTGTGACGCCCCATTATTTTTATAATTTTATATTTTTGTCAAATAAGGCTATTTATGAATAAGCATAATTGGGTATTTTAATAACCTCATTAGTATGCATAAATATTTATTTTACTTTGACATTGGCCTAAAAAAATAAATTACATGTTACAACATAACACACTGGACCGCATTAGCAACCTGACAGACTCCAACTCTGATGGCTCAATTTTAAACAGCAGAAACTTGGTGCAGCCACACTGTATATGCAGCTTTCTTACTATCATGACCACTTGGTGCAATTATTAAGGTTCGCATGGTGTAACAACTTCCCTTCTGTCCCTCTTAAACTGACCAAAAGCATTCAGCACAACACACTAAGAAAGTCTTTATCGTACCACACTCCACCTTCCCTTTTTTGAAGAGCGAAATTGCATTTCAGCAGCTCACACAGCCCTACCATATGCGAAGCAGCTAGTATTTATTGTGGTAGAATAACCGAATCATCCATGCCGATATGAGTGTGAGAGACATTCAGGGCCATTTTCTGATTCAAATACCTGCAGTTCCCCTCCTGTGGCGCCTGGAGAGAGAAAGCAACACTTATCTCATTTTTCCACATTTGTCCTGGAGGAAACAGGGAATCAGCACTGGTATTTTCTCTTGAAAATGATTACGAAAGTGTGTGCGCCGGTTACATCTGCCTTACATTGCCTCAGGAGGCACGCAGCTTAAAAGGAAGAACCCTAAGGGTTATTGCCAAAAAAGAGGGCCATACACCAAATTTCCTCCACCCATATTTCTTCCCACCCTTGACAAATGAAGACATCATTGCAGATCTATTCCCATCCAACACTTCCATTGCTGCATGCTTTTTCTCCATCCCTCCTTCTTCTAGCCACACGTGTTTAATGCAGATTAGCAGTGGATCGAGTCTTGCCGTAGAGCCAGATGCATGTGCCGGGTTCACTGTCGAATTTATATACCTATAGAAATGAGTTACGATGCTGGGCTATTTCGGAGCAGTAAAATATACGTGTGTGCTGTATATATCTGCCTTTCCACTTTCCACTGGGAGTCAGCGTGTCCCAAGGCTTTCGCGAACATGGAGAGGGAAAAAAACAGCACATGTCAAATGGAAACTTTCCAAATAGCGGGTCTATCAATCAGACATGGACAGGCAAGAGAGAGGTGACTTCATGCTTCTACACTAAACTTGTGTCTGCTTTACATGGTCTGTTGTTTGGTTGTGTGCTGAGGCACAATCCACGCAGGGTTACCATGATGGCAAAGTTTCCAATGTTCACTATTCAACGTATAAGTGTTATTACTGATGTATCTTTACTTTGTTTTATTATTTGTTAGTTAGTTAATTAGTAAGTTTGTTTGTTTGTTAGTTAGTCAGCAAAGAAAAATACAATATTACCAGATATAAACAAACCAATTGACTGTTGTCCAGCTAAAGTGCCCATGAGAAACACTAGAGGGCACTCTACACATCACATCTGTGACTCAACTGGACTACACTCCCATAATCCTTTGCAAATCACATCTGATGTGAAAAAATACAATAACACCAGAAGTTACCTAACCAATTGACTGTTGTCCAGCTAAAGTGCCAACGAGACACACTAGAGGGCACTCTATGCATCACATCTGCTACTCAACTAGACTACATGTCCCTTAATTATCTGAAAATCACACCTGATGTGAAAAAAATACAATAACACCAGAAATTACCAAACCAATTAACTGTTGTCCAGCTAAAGTGCCCGGAAGGCACACTAGAGGGCACTCTACACATCACATCTGCAACTCAGTTGGACTACACATCCCTTAATCCTCTACAATTCACACCTGATGTGAAAAATACTATAGCACCAGAAATTATCTAAACAATTGACTGTTGTCCAGCTAAAGTGCCCACGAGACACACTAGAGGGCATTCTACACATCACATCTGCAACTCAGTTGGACTACACATCTGATAATCCTCTGCAAATCACATCTGATGTGATAAAATACAATAACATCAGAAATTACCTAACCAGTTGACTGTTGTCCAGCTAAAGTGCCCACGAGACACATTATGCATCACATCTGCTACTCAACTGGACTACACGTCCCATAATCCTGCAAATCACACCTGATGTTCATGAACTTTGATTCCACTAATAATTATAAGTCCTTACATTTATATAGCGCTCTTAAAACACTTTTAATATACTAATATACTTAAAACACTTTACACATTTTGGGGGGAATCTCCATTTGGGGAAATCTCCTCATCCACCACCAGCTTAGGAAACCTAACTATCTTATGTTTTGTCAGTTTAGTGGCTAATTCCTATGAATTCGTACAAGGTTAAGTCATACAAAAATGTATGATTTTAAAAAGGACGCATGGCACCCAACCGTCTCTAAACCCAACCGTCATTGTTGGCCAGACCGCACACCACACACACCAGCTGATGGGTGGAAAGGAGATTGAGTGATGAAGCCAGTTATGATATAAGGGATGATGAGGAGAGCATGATGGACAGAGGCCAGTGAGCAAATTTAGCATAAATAAAACAATATTAAAAATAAAGGTGATCAAACGAAATAAAAACAATTACATTTTTCACATATCTTTCAACTAGGTAAACATTACTTCAAGTCTGACCAAATAAAAACAAATATACACATGAAAAAAATTTAAAAAAAAATGCAGGCCTTTTTTAATCAATATTGCTTCATTAATATTGACACCACAACAGTCAGTAGCAGATTTAACATCCAACACTGCAAGACCAAACAGACATTAGCAGGATAGTGCAGTGACTCTTTTTGTCCTCTTTTGACTTTTGTTCCCGAAGACTACATTTTTCATTAACGTTCCATCAAGGTTTCAACGTTTTTAGCATATGAACAAAATGAATTGTAAAATTGCATTTGCCACTTAGGTGTAGCAACACAACTAAGCACTCACAAATTGCTATGATTTTAAACAGAGATGTTTTGACACTCCTAAATTCAAGACACAAATGTTTTAAAGCAATTGTGCTCATAGAGGTCAATGGTAAATAAGGATAGAAAAGTTAGAAATATGTAAATCCTCAAAAAGCAACAAGAATTTAAAATTGTACTCAAATCAATTTAGGTTCCAAAGCAGTAGACCAATCTGAAGAACTCTGAGGCGGGGCAGTGTTGCAAGCTTCTGTTTACAAGTGCTCATAGAGACTGTCTGGACACTCTCACACTACTTTTATTTTTTAAACAATTCTGAACATGAATGGCCTGTTTGAATGTGAATGGAAGAGAGTAATATACTGGATGTAATATTATACTGTAACTCCAAGCCAACTAGTTTTCTTGTTCGACTTATCTGGTAAACAGACCACAGTGGGAAGTGATATAGCTAGTGTGCTAAGTGGTTCCTGTGAGATTTGTTTATTCCTGGAACTTCCGCTATGAAAGCATATTGCGTCATGTCAGAGGTCATCCAAGAAGTTGTCCAGAACACACATTCAGAATCTGCTGGAGGTCAGTAATTTGAGTTTATAATTTGAGAATTTAAAAATATTTGTATCACTTTACTTGAAGGGAGTGTCCATAAGAGCTTTATAATCATGACATGACACATCATGAATATAAAGTGGGGAAAATAAGTATAGAACACGTCATGTTTTTTTCAAGCCTTTTTCACGAGGAAACGAAAGTCATTTACGTTTTGCCAGTTTAGTGGCTAATTTATACGAAAATGTATGATTTTAAAAAGGAGGCGTGGCACCTAAGCCCACCCCTAACCCCAACCGTCATTGGGTGATGAGCAAATCGTACTAATTTGTACAAATTAGATCATGCGAAATCATACGAATTAGCCACTAAATCAAAAGGTTACTAATTGCCGTGAGATTGCATTGTTTTTTTCCTGGAAATAAGCCATTGACATTTAATTGACCCCGATTCTGGTAAAAACCAAAACAATGCAAATATAAAAATGTAAGAAAACAAAAAAAAATCTGAAAAATGAGTTCTGTGTATAATAACAATGAAATGACACAAGGAAAAAAAGTACTGAACTACTAAAACATATTTAATACTTTATATAAAAGGCTTTTTTGGTGATGACAGCTGAAAGACGCCTCTCATATGGAGAATGAAGTCACATGTATTGCTCAGATGTGAGTTTCTCACAGACTTCAACCGAGTGTTAAAATCTTGATGGTTCTGTGGTCTCGTCTATCAAATCTAATCTTTATATAGTATTTTCTATTGGCTTTAAGTCAGGTGATTGGCTGGGCCATTCTACAGCTTGATTTTCTTTCTGTGAAAGCCTTTGAGAGTTTCCTTGGCTGTGTTTTGGATCATTGTCTTGCTGAAATGTCCATTCTGGTTTACTTCATCATCCTGATAATATAGATGTTGGACTGAAGCAGCTTATATTAATTTACAGTGACGAAGGGCAGAGGTTTGCTGTAAAACTACTGAGAGATTTCAGGTGCTGTTTGGGCTTTCACTGCCTTTCTACACCTCCCTTTCTTTATGTGTTCAATACTTTTCCTTGCATCATTTCATTTTATTACACATACAGTTGAAGTCAGAATTATTAGCCCCCTTTGATTTTTTATTTTTTTTTATATTTCCCAAATGATGTTTAACAGAGCAAGGACATTTTCACAGTATGTCTGTTTTTTTCTTCTGGAGAAAGTCTTATTTGTTTTGTTTTGGCTAGAATAAAGGCAGTTTTAGGCATATGGTTATGCTGCTCTTTCCCATATAAACAGTGAGCAGTGGTAAAAACATAAATAATTAAAACTAATAATAATAATTGCAATTTACAAAGCGTTACAGGTACAAAATACACAAAGCGTTAAATTTTCACAGTATGTCTGATAATATTTTTTCTTTTGGAGAAAGTCTTATTTGTTTTATTTTGGCTAGACTAAAAGCAGTTTTAATTTTTTTAAAATCATTTTGAGGTCAAAATTGTTAGCCCCTTTAAGCTATTTTTTTCGATAGTCTACAGAACAAACCATCATTATACAATAACTTGCCTAATTACCCTAACCTGCCTAGTTAACCTAATTACATAGTTAAGCCTTTAAATGTCACTTTAAGCTGTATAGAAGTGTCTGGAAAAATATCTAGTCAAATATTATTTACTGTCATCATGGCAAAGATAAAATAAATCAGTTATTAGAGATGAGTTACTACAACTATTATGTTTAGAAATGTGTTGAAAAAATCTTCTCTTCATTAAACAGAAATTGGGGGAAAAAATAAACAGGGGGGCTAATGATTCTGACTTCAATTGTAACTTCATTTGAAAACTAATTAGATCTGTTTTCTTTGCATGAATGGATTTCTTTGGTAGCTACCGACATCCAGGGGAAATTTCAAGTCAAAGGCATCTTTTAAAAATATGTTTTTTGAAAAAAATGGTGACCTGTAAGAGATTGCTTATGACAACATTAACTGTCATTACATGTCAATAGCTCAGTTATGTCGTTTTAAATGCAAAGATTACGTTGTTTGAAATGTCTTTATGACAACTTGACATTAAAAAATTACATCCTAACCTGTCTTCGTATTTGTCATGACAATTTGACATTACCAAGATAACTAAATCTGTTGCTCTTTGTCATGACACTGACATGACAACCTGACATTGCCAAGACAAAATAACTTGTCATAAATCTGTCATAAACATGATTGTCCTGAAAACATTATAATTGTGTAAATGTTTCTGCTCACTTTTTTTCAGTGGAACAAAATAAGTTTGTCACAAAAATATATTATTAAAATGAGCAATACGCAAATAATCAATAAATCAAATAGTCAAATAATTTATAATAATAGTCAAATAATCAAATAATAACAGCATCATTAATATTTAATGAGATTTTGTGAAAATTTTACGACAATTTCAATTTATACCACTGTAGTTGAGGTCAAGAAAAAATATTAATGAATCTATTATAAAAACCATATAATGGCCTTGTGACAATCTTGTTTATAACAGATTTATGAGTTATTATACTTGGTAATATCAAGCTGTCATGGATACATTGACAGGTTTTGTTGTCTTGGTAATGTCAAGTTGTCATGCAAAAGACAAAGAGAGGTTATGATGTATTAGATTATGTCAAATTGTCATAACAAAGACATCTCAAACAAAGTCACCTTTGCATTTTAAATGACAGAGCTGAGCGAATGACACTTAATGACAGTTGTCATGAGCATGCATAAAATCTACTTCATATTCATGAAGTGTTTCATGTCATGATTATAAAGATGTTATGACAGTTCTATATATTATTTTTCTTTTTCGGGGTAAACTATTAAAAAAAATGATAAGACTATTCCTTAGAAACTAATACAAATAGCTGTATCAGTTTTGACCTGTGCTGCTTTTGACACTCCTAAAGCATCCTGAGTCTCAGTAAAACCGGAAGGCTGAACGGGTCTTGAAACAATCTGCCGAGTGGACAGGGAGTCAATAACAGGCTGGGTGTTGTTGTTATAAGCTTAGCAGGAAGTGTGAGAGAGATGTGGGCGAGAATGCAAAGATTCACCCCAATCCAAGGTGATGAGGACCCGAGAGGTGTCTGCGAGATTTATGGCTTTCTAAAGCCTGCTGCTCCGGTTCGGAGAACCCTTAACTAGAGCAGATCAAAGATATGGATTCCAATAGGACAGTCACCGCAAGGTTATTTCTCAGCAAAGCTTTAAAACATTTAAGAGCTCAACTCCACAGCCATCTTCTTGCAGAGCTAAATCCTTCTCCTCACTCTGGGTTAAGGACGATCGTCAACATGAGGTGGTCAATAGCTGGACGGCGGTTTCAGGTTTGATAAATGGTTCGCAGAAATATTATGCAGACAGGACGTCTGGCGACTCAGAGAGTTTGCGGCAAAACGTGAATGTATGAATATGAATGGGTGAAATATTGATCCGTAATGCATCTGGACTGACTACGTTCTGACTAAGTCAGGTCTGGGTTAGCATAACGCTGTCTGCTTATGGGCCGTGGTGACATGTGTCAAAAAGAAAGGGTTTTGAGACGCCCGGAGCAGGAAAGAATGCAAATAAATGCACATGCTAACCTTTGAGATGAGGGCTGCTCATTCTGAAGCACTGACCTACACATAAATGCGTTGTTCAGGTCTTGAGTGCGAACTAATTTTGACACTTGTTAGTGATGTGGTTCCAGGGGTGTCAGCAGCACACAGTGGCATCAGTGGAATGGTATGGAAATCAGACATGAATGCTGATGTTCTTCATGAGAAGTGGCATGTTGCATAAAAACATCGTCTTTTTTTGCTGATAACGATTTTAAAGTAGGTTTACATGTGGAGGTTAAAACTAAACAAAGAGAGTCGGTGCAAATAGCCTAGTCGTAAATTGTGCCAACATATAACTAGGTAAGTTAAGAATTTCATTTAAGTTAAGCTGCTTTGACACAATCTACATTGTAATATGTTTTATTTAAATAATATGAATTGAATTGAATAACACCGAGGTCCTCACGGCGACCCAAATTCAATTCCTAGCATTCCTGTTCCTTTCTCTCTGCTGCTCCCACATTTTCCTGTCTAAACTCTACTGTCCTATACAACAAAGATGAAAAAGTACACCAATGGTCAAAAGCTTGAAGTGGGTAAGAATTTGTTAGAAGTTAAGGTCAATTTTGCTCAGCAAAACATTTACTTTTAAAAGAGCCCCTATTATGGGTTTTTGAAAATGGCCTTCCATGCAGTGTGTAACATAGCACTAAGTGAATGAAAAGATCCAGCTGAGGTTTAAATCTGAAAGTGCACTGTGATTAAAACTATTGATTCTTTAACGAAATAGTCGACTCAGAGGCAAATAAATGAATTGTGTTGAGTTCAGATCTTTTGCTTGAACACATCAACATCGAAGCGGTACATCACCAAACATGTATTTCCAGATCCGGTAAAACATGAACACGCCTATCTCTTCCTACACTAGCGGAGAGCGGGGGATTACGGGACTAATCATGACGTAAAGATCATGATCACAGACAGGTGAAGATTCGGCTGTGGGAAATGAAGGGTTAAAGTTCATTTTTTTTACAACAACACCACAGTATAGCTAACCATGTGCTCTGTTTACTCCTGTCTTTTTTTCTGATGAATGATACAATAACCTACGCTGCAACTCAGGATTCGGCCGGCTGCTTGCTACTGAAGGAAGGAGCAGCAGAGACTATTATGTAAAGGACTTTGTCAGTAACTGTTATAGTTCATATGGACCAGTACACCCGGATCATAACATGTAAGTGTTATTAAAACTGTTGCCTTGTTTTGTGTAGTTTGCAAAATATGTATTTAACTGTGTATTATAATTTGCAATCGCCCCGCACTATTCTGTATTGTAGACCAGGGCTTGTACTGTATCCCTCAGGTTAAATGTTTATGGGGCTACTCACATATTGTGTCCAAAACCACATTGAAAATGTGACACGTGCTTCGTCCTTTACAGATTTAAACGAGTTTGTGAACTCTGTGACTTTGTGATCCTCTGCCGTTTGTCTTTACTATGGCCACCATCTGCTGTTTTAGACCCCTAAAACCAAAATATGAGCTTTTATAGTGCAAAATAGGGGCTCTTTAAATAAGCAACAATATGGTGAATATTGTACAAAGTAATATTGCATTTTTTTAAATGAAATAATAACAGTTTTTTATTTTAATATGTTTTAAAATGTTATTTAATCATGTGATGTCAAAGCTGAATTTTCAGCAGTCAAAAAAAAAACAGTCGAGAAGAGAAAGAAAAAGTAGAAAATAAAATACAGTTTTCATTTCTTTTTTAAACTATAAAAGAAAACACCCGTAGTGCACTGAGCATTTTACTGTCAAAATCACCTCTCGTTTACATTTACAATCTTGGCTAAGCTTTAATAGAGTCATGATTGAACACATTGACACAAATGTGAAAAAAAGTGTTTGTATAGTCTCCTCTTGCAAACTGTATGCTTATAAACACAGTGTTTTAGATAAAATGGAAGGGATAGAGTCTACGATTCTGTCAGTTCATTTGGAAAAGGATAAACAGAAAAAATTTTCCAGATCAACAGATACTGTATGTCAAATCTATTTCACATACCAATAAGAAGATTGTTGCCATATTTACCCTGAAGGAGACCTATTATGCCCCTTTTTACAAGATATAAAATAAGTCTATGACGTCCCTAGTGTATATTTTTATTTATTTATTTGACATGGACATCACAATCACACTGGACAACCAAATGCATTTGTTTAAGTGTTTTAGAAGACTTGCTAATTCTCAACACTTGTCCACAGGAGGCTTGAAAAAAAAAAAACTAAATAGATACATATACACAACATTAAAATTCTTTACATAAAATTACTGTAAGGCAAAAGTGTCTCGGTTGTGGATCTATCTGTTCTTCTTGCATGTGTGTGTGTGTGGGAAGTGGGTGTGTTTGTTTGGGTTTATCTTCACCACGTGGTGTGTGTGTGTGTGTTTACATTCATCAGCTGGGTTATCACGTGTCTTGTTACCACTCATATCACTCAGCTGTTTTCTATCAGCCACAGCTGTTGCGCTTTACCGTGCGCATATATATGTTTAGTGTTTTGTAGATAGCGTTATCAGTCCGTTGTTGTTCACTCCTGTGTCTGCTTCCTCTTAGGCGCTCTCGCTCGATCTGGTGGTGGTATTTCGTCTTAAGTCTGTTATATATGGACCTTATGCACATCTCTGTTTCATTGATGTTGTCACAACTGCCTGCACTGACGACAACTATATCAGTGAGAGACTTCATCCTGAATCCGCTACTCTGATGAACTTTACCGCTGGTAAGCATGTCAATTTCCTTGAGAGTTGCTCCATAGCGCTAACCTCCCCCTTCCCTCGATATCTGGTGAGATATCAATGAGAGACTTCTATTCGGCGCTGTTCCTCGGATGAACTATTACCGCTGTTTAGTGTGTTTAATTCCGGGTGTGAGCTCCCTTGCTCCACACTATATCTGGTGAGATCAATACCAGTTGTGACTTTTTAATAAACCATGTGGCATTCACTTGCATTTGGGTCTCCTGTGTATATCTTTGTGACAAAAAGCAAAGGTGGCATGATCAAACAAACTAATAGTAGACTATTTGTGCAAACACTGCTGTTTTGTTGTTAACCTCTTTTTAAGAACACTACTAAAAATATGTATATTACTTTCTAATTTTAGGCTAGCAGGTAAATCATTCCACAATTTGGCTTCCTTAAAAGAGAAAACAGATTGACCAAAAGAGGTCTTACACTTTGGCACTGGGCAATCACCATTAGCAGTTGCTCGTGTGACTCTGTGAGTTTCAGCTCAAATTGGGTAGGCTCAATTGTCCGTAGTGTATGAGTGTGAATGAGTGTGTGTGTGGATGTTTCCCAGAGATGGGTTGTGGCTGGAAGGGCATCTGCTGCGTAAAAACATGCTGGATAAGTTGGCGGTTCATTCCGCTGTGGATTAATAAAGGGACTAAGCCGAAAAGAAAATGAATGAAGGAATTGCATTGTTAACAATTCCCTGTAGTCTACAATAACTTACTGTCAGCAGTTCGCCAGTAACTTGCTGTAAAACAATTACAGCTAAACAACTGTATTTACATTTACAGCACCTTTTATCTTGCTAAATATGTATTTTCAGTAGTGCATATATTTACTGTAATATATACAGTAATTTTCACATTAAAACTTTAAAATACAGTAACGTACCACATAACTGTCCTACAGTAAAATACAGTGTAAAATGCAGTGTATTATTTAACAAATATCGTAACAGTCTACCCCATTTAGGCTTTGATTCAAATTGTGCCGTTTTGGTGACTGTTGCTTTAAATTTAAATGAAATTGTGCTCTTTTCAGAAGAGTGAAGAGCTAAAAACACTTATGCTTCAGCATAGTGACCGATTTAAAACAGGGCTAAAGATATCTATGTGAAAAATTGAAAATGGTGAAAGAAGTGAAACAGAGAAGGGAGACTACAGTGTTCATTTGTGTATGCTATAACTCAACATTTATAATTCTCTTAGTTGCTGACATTATCTTTGACAGGTATAATGTAAAAACTGCAATAGCGGATGACTGCTTCTCACTCAGGGCTGTTTATGCTAATGAGGGAGAGATCTCCACTAATGGGCGGAACTTTCCCCCTCTGATGACATGTACAAAGGGAGAATGTCAATCAAAGTGTTTCTGCAGACTGTTTTTATGAAATGTGATTATAAAAAAGGCGACATGGTGGCTCAGTGGTTAGCACTGTCACTTCACAGCAAGGTCACCGGTTCAAGTCCCGGCTGGGTCAGTTGGCATTTCTGTGTAGAGTGCTGGCATGGGTTTCCTCTGGGTGCTACCTTGATGAATAAAAGGGACTAAACTGAAGGAAAATAAATGATCATTCTAAAAAATAATGAATACGTTTTATCATTAGAGGCTGGCTATATTCACACATTGTTGCCTCAAAACAGTGTTTAAACGTTAAACAATTAAAAATAAAAGTGATTTTTGCATAACAGTTCCCCGTTAATGCTGTTTATAGAGCAGACAAAGCACAATACAGTTTTTTTGTAATAAATTTACTCTTACAAATTCTGTTTATTTCAATCCTAATAAGCTTTTAGTGGGATTTTGATGCTAAATACAAGATCGTAGCCAGCCTGGTGAATGGGGTGGTTCTTTCTTGGACTTTTTGCAGTTATTCGACTAATTTTCTATTTAATTATTTAATACTGCATTTTAGCGATATTTTAAGCACATTTTTTTGCTAGATTAGTTTGGCAGATGGTCAAAATTTTTGATGTACTAAAAACATTTTCTGAAGATTTCAAATAAAGAAATATGAAAAATAGGCTAATTATATTTAAAATACAAATTCATTACATCATATCATATCATTACATCGACCAGCGACAAGATGATCCGAAGGTTTTAATAATCCTGGACCAGGCCATATCTTGAGCAGCTGCTCATGGTGGAGTGGAGAGCATGAGACTGATTCCTGTGACGCTCCAGGGACAGACGAGTCTTCGCTGAGGACCAGCATTCTCCAGCCTCTGGCGCCTAGACTGCAGCTCTGCACAAGACAATTGGCCATAGGAGAAATGGTCGTGCCCTACTGAGCCTGGTTTCTCTCCAGGTTTTTTTAAAATCTTCACTTTCGCCAATTGGTGAAGTTTTTTCCTCGCCACTGGCTTGCATGGTTCGGGATCTGTAGAGGTGCACATCGATGGATTTGCTCTTCAGTGTTTGGACTCTCAGTAGTGATTACTAAACCACACTGTACTGAGCTAAACTGAACTGAACTTAAACACTGAAAACTGAACTGACACGGTTTCTTCTATGTGAAGCTGCTTTGACACAATCCACATTGTAAAAGCGCTATAGAAATAAAGGTCAATTGAAATTGAATTGAATAAATCATGAGTAGGTAAAAACAGCAATCTATTAAAGTTTTAAATTAAAAACTGTGGCCTATTGTCATTTAACAAACTGGCCAACAAACTTTCCCCAGTCAGAATTTGAGCATTTGAATAATAAAAAATTAATAATAATGATAATAATACAGAGCTTCACGATTTGTCTAGCCTCTCTTGTAAAACGTACATTTGATAATTCATGGATAACAACAATAGCCTAATAAGTATTATACGCAACTTTAATATGGGATGCCTTTGGTGCTTTACAACATTTTATTAGTCATTTTTTCTTTCAAGAATAAGGTCCAATATTTAGAATAAAAGATACTTGTAAAATGTTTTCTCTATTAAACAACAATACAGTGAAAGTTGACTCTTACTTTAGGTCTTACAGCCTTTTTCGATGGGTTATTTTGAAAATGTATGATGGCATAACAGTCAAAATAGAACAAATGAGTTAATGCATGAGACAAATACTGGACCTTTGACAGTAGGGGGGTGGGTCTTTCAAACCACCCGAACCCCCCATGGCTACGAGCCTGATATAAGGATGTAGTGTACATAGTGAGTTGTAAATGATTAGGGTTTCTTTTTTAAAGTTCTTTCTAACTTTCCATCCAGAAAGACAACTTCAAAACTTTTGTCTATTGTGGAGATGTATGTTTTAAACAAGTAAAAAAAAGGGCTGGTGCAAGGAAGCAAGCAGAGACCGAAACACCTGCATCCTATCCCAGCACAGAGGCTGTCCTTTGGGGCTGTGATGGCTCATCAATCTGCCTGAGCTGCAGCGAGTACCGCTTGTCCCAGACAGGGATCTCCGTGATGAGGGATAAAATGAGGCAAGACACTGGGCCGTAGAGCAAACCCACAGGACCAGAGAGACTCCTGGAGCCACGGTGCCTGCTCAGTACGAGCAGACATGTCATGTCACTGTGAACCAGTGGAGTATTTCAAAGGAGACTGGAAGGAAAGGAAATATCCGCAAATCCATCACAAACACCTTCCTCTATAGCTCAGTTCCAAAACTTAGTGAGAATATCAATGATTTCAGCAGGACCATGGGATGTTGAACTGTTGAAAATTCAGCATTGTATCACAGAAATAAACTGCATTATAAAATAAATCAATTTATTTATGTTAAAGTGTACAGGTAGCATGCATATGCTTCCTATCCATAAGTAACATTTCAATATTTTTATTTATTTATGAATGTTCTCCATTTAGTTACATTTGTAATTCTATTCTGTGACCTTAATCTCACTTCCAACAACTATTGAGGTAAAAAAAAAGTAAAATAAATAAAGTTACTTTTACTGCAATTTTTTATTTATTACTTGTACACAAATGTGTACCTAAAGTGTGGCAGTATCTTTTCTGTTAATCTACAGATTTATTTATTGACATGTTATTTATTTTATTTTTCAAACTACTAAATACATTAATAAAAGTTACTTTGTAAAGCTGTAGAGTAAAACTTCCAACAATACAAGTTGTCAGAGTGTCTGACATCAACATCCCATACTGTGAAGTAAGGGCATATATACACAGAAAACTTACACATTTAAGTGCAAAGGAATAAGTTAAACAGACAGTTTAGACACCACCATCCCCCCCCCCCCCCCCCAAAAAAAAAATAAAATAAATAAATAAATAAATAAAAAATTTAAATTTACTCTGGTTAGCAAAAATGTAGGTAACTATTTTATTCAGAACATTAAAGATGATTTGACATAAAGATACTTTATAAAGGCCTGATGGTCAATATGCTATTTAACTCTATTTATTATTAATAGTAGTAGTAGTAATAGTAGTAATTATTTTTATTCATATTCTTTTTATTATTATTATTATTATTATTATTATTATTATTATTATTATTATTATCATCCTTCTTCCTCTTCTTCGTATTATTATTATTCATTCGTTTTCTTTTCGACTTAGTCCCTTTGTTAATCTGGGGTCGCCACAGCGGAATGAACCGGCAACTTATCCAGCGTATGTTTTATGCAACCAATGCCCTTTCAGCTGCAACCCACCACTGGGAAACTACCATACACACTCATTCACACACATACACTACGGTCAATTTTAGCTTAGCCAATTCACCTATACCACATGTTTTGGACTCATGGGGGAAACCGGAGCACCCGGAGGAAACCCACATGAACACGGGGGAACATGCAAACTCCACACAGAAATGCAAACTGACCCAGCCGAACCAGTGACCAGTGAACCAGCGATTGTGCTACCCACTGCGCCGTTGTGCTGCCCATTATTATTATTATTATTAGTGTTAGTATTAATATTATTATTATTAATTTGATATTTATTGTAATAAATTGTAATAAATTTCATTGTAATAAACGTGAACCCAAGCATAAATCTTTGAAGTTACCTTGGCCACCATCTTGGGAGAGTCTTTCTCTGGAGCGCGTCTGTGGGTAACAGGAGTGATGAAGATGTGTGCAGAATCTGATGCACGTGCAGCTTCCTCCTGCTGCAGGTTCTTACTACACACGTCATCCAGCACCACCTTCACACAGTGCGCCATCTGAGGAATGAGGTCTCTGAACGCAGCCCTCCATCCAAACTCAAGACACACAACCTGAAAGCAAAAAAACAAGCATCAATGCTGGAATAGATGTTTCATGGATCAAAACATAAAATGTTCCATACTTGTAAGCTGAAATCCTGCTAGCAAAATTTATCAACAAAACAATACAGTCTTTGCATGTTAAAATCCTAGGTTTCATACAATTCCTTCATGTTGTCCTAACACAAATCGATTAAGTTAACTTAATTGTTTTTTGTTGTTTTTTTTTTTTTTTACTAATTTAAGTGGATTGTTTCAAATCATTTTAAATTTATAGTTTAAACAAGCAACAAAAGTCACTTTTTGAGTGTGAAGCTCTTAGATGTTTTAGGGCTTTGGGCACCATTATGCTTTTTTCAGATATTACCTCTTACTGCTTGTTCAAACTGCTCATGTAAAATGAGCCAAAACAACAGTTCTTGAGATTTTTTGGGGGGACAGTTTAATTGTTTTATACTCAATCCACTTAAATGTGTTAGTTAATCAATTTGTGTTGGGACAACCTGAATGAATTGTGTAAATCCCTGCATTTTTTTTACAGTGTAGGTAGTCTATAGTTGTTTGTGAACATAAAGGTTTGCAGGATTTCAAAGGTTAAAGATAAATGGAGTGATTGTCTCACAAAAGAGAAAATTAAATCTGCCAACATGTATTGTCAGTAATACTACACAATAATACAAAAGTAGTCATAATTTTGTGAATATGCATAATGTCTGTCTATGACTATCATTGACTGCCCCTGGACAATCATTGCTTTGACCCTAAAAGACTATAGTTAATGCTGAGAGATTTGTTTTTAGTTATAAAAATGTGAAGATGTTGTTTGCTGTGATCCAAAAGCAAATCCACTTTGTATGCACTTACAGAGGTTGAGGAAGCTTGCTAAAATGTTTATGTTAAAACCAATAGAATTATTAATGCTTGTATCAGAAATTCAGATATAGTATTAGGCACTTGATTTTAGCATGTGCTGTAAACAGTAGACCAATCATAACAGACTGGGCCGTCTGACCAGTGAGAGTGAAGCAGGCTCTCAGAAAGCAGGTTCTAAGGAGGTTAAGTGAAAACTCAGGGTATTTAAACCCTGAAATGACAGAAACTCTGGGTTTTTCGTTTCAAAATGGCACTTTTGTCAAACTCGAGAAAGAAGGGTAAGTCAAGTCTGTTTCTGAAAGAGAGGTAACTTTAATTCAGAGTCAGTTACCGTGGCAACTTACTCTGTGAACCTAACCTGGTTAGGAGCAGGTTTTATTCTCTAAACTCTGAGTTTCTGTCAGTCTCCTCCCCTTTTTTTAAAGACGAAGTGGTATTTCTCGCCTTAGCCTTACGTTTCCACCTGCATATTTTAATGCTCAATTTGCAAATGCGCATAAAAATTATTGATGAAAATGTCATGATGCACATAACTTTTGAAAATACGCATAAAAAACATGCGCATAATAATGGTAAGAAAATCGATAAGAAAAGATGTGCATAAACTGAGATGAAAACCCTTTTACTGAACAAATTCCAGTATGTGCATTAAAAAAGTTTGTTATAAGAGATGATGAAGAAAATGTGTGTGAACAGACAAACCAGCAGGCTGAGCACATTGTAAAACATCTTAAATGTTGTTTTGTTCATTCTAAAACGCCTCAACCTTTTCAGTATTAATGTATATTATTAAGTACCTCCAGAGCATCTGTAGCGCGTCAACAGCGTCTGTTCTCCGCGTCTCATGGCTTCAAATGCCACCATGTGTTCATTGTGTCAACATTGTCTTCTGAGGCGCAAGTACATTTAACCTATTAAATAAAGAAAAGATTGACGCAGCTTCTTCTACCGCAGTAAATTCTGTTTTTACTGTTGATATTTTGGGCCAGTTAATTAGGATGTGTCAATTCTGTTCTCCTTGATTCATTGGATGGAACGCTGCTTTATTCGCTTGCTTCATTATTAGATGGAAACATAGCTATTGCCTACATTTCAGTCACACAAAGAGCAAAGTCACGTATGAGAATGGCTTGTCCTTTCTTAAATAATTAGCTTAAATTCACTGACCTTCGACATGTACTGTAACTAGATGGGATTATTATTCGTTCATAAAACTATTTGTTAGTACTGCTTACATTCTAAATGTCATATTAACCTCTATCACTTGATCAATAATAGAGGCAGACACACAAGTGCACTTTTAAATCTATTAAAACCGATCAACGTGTATAAAAGTGGTAATGTGTGTACAATTTTTATAAACGTCACACATTACATTACTTTTTTATTATACTTAAATATTTAAATTCTTTAGATGTAAAATTACGCTATAACGTGAGCAGCTATTGTTTCTCACACTAACTGTCTCTGTCTCACTGATGCAGTGGTGTTGCTTTTTTAAATATATGGTCATATTTGCTATAACTCTGCATGAGCACATCAAGTTCAGCAGGAGAAAGAAATGTTGATCTCCTTTTTTCAGATGTTGCCATGGTCATTCATAATATCTGTGCTCCATTGATAATGCCTTTTAATAGTCACGGTGTGCGCGCTTAACTCTGAGTTGGTCTACTCAAAGTTGATTGACCCAACTAAGATCAGCTGTTCTGAAACCAAAAACTCTGAGTTTTTAATCTCTCTGTACATTGGAGTTGGTTGAACCTCCTTACTGAAACAGGCCCCTAATCCTTGAATGAACTGTTTTAGAGAAAAGACCTGATGCTGCAATGCAAAGTCCAATACATTATGAGAAAAATTAAAGTTTTCTGTTTTTTTATTTTTCGTTTTGCCTTAAAATGAATTTGTACATAGTGCAGGAGTTTACCAAAACAAAATCTTGAACCTTTAAAATAGCATACTGTGACTTGGGGCACTTTAAATCCTTAACCATTAGTTAAAGCAAAGCAAAGCAAAGCAAAACAAAACAAAGGTGACGCGGTGGCGCAGTGGGTAGCGCTCTCTTGCCT
>CAIGQZ010022722.1:1502439-1525945 GCA_903798205.1 Danio tinwini
AGTGTGTGTGTGTGTGTGTGTGTGTGTGTGTGTGTGTGTGTGTGTGTTGTTATTGCGATGATATGTACTCCATATCTAATAAGCGTTTTTTGCAAAACTTTTTATCTATTCATAAACATTGACGTGGAAAAACAGCGCCCCATTGCGTTCGCGTCGGGATGCTGGCTAAAGGGTTAAACATGATATTTAATTCATCTTGTCTCTAATGACTCTTCGGTCTTTTGAATCTAGGTAACGTGTTTTGGTTGAGCGCAAAGATAAGTTATTAAATTAATTTATGTAACCGCGTACACTGATTCTGCACGTTTGACTGATTGCTTGCATTTATTTCCTATGATGTATAACCTTATTGTACGTTATACTTTTATAATGGCCATCACTGATTAATAAAACTGATATTTAGCAAAAGAGACAGGGTATGTTTCATATTTTTCAATCAGAATGAAAGGAGGCAGTTATGTTACAGGCTCAGTTTAGATGCATACAGTATAGATGCAAACAGTAAAGATGACAGATATATGAATATGTTGCTACACAACGCCTTAATATTTTTATTGTCTGTTAAGTTGTTAATATTAAAATGAATATAGGCAGTTCCTTATATAATGTTTTTACTGTTATTTTTTAATGTTATTTTACTGTTAAGATAGTGAAACAACGTAGCCAACGTTGTTTTACATATCAAACTTGCGAAGTCTGAAGTACCAAGGAAATGATGCTAGACTGAACTTTGCATACTTAATATTGAGAAAAAAGCCCCAATCAGAAAGGCAATTTTCTGTAGCCACGCCTCCATTTTTTTTACATGGCTCTGTTTTCCCCCATCCACACTGACATGGAGCAGCAGAGTTTTAAAATGAAAACGGCCCCTTCAGCATTTTCGATATATGCTCTGTTTTCGGGGCTCGAAAACTCCAGGGTAGTGTGGACGGAAGCCATCCGTCTTCGTAATCGTAGCAAACCTTATGCATTTTAAAACTAAAATGTATCAGTGTAAACGGAGCCTAAAAGGACTCCAGTGTTTCTCTGAAAACCTTCCAGAAGAACAACCCCCTCTGAAGCACTCCACCAATCCAGTCTGTGCAATAGAGAGGACAAACTTGGAAATTGTCAAAAGGCACCTGGAGGAAACAAAAATATCTGGTCTAATGAAATAAAGAAATGGCTTTTTGTCTGGAAGAAACCAGGCAGCACTCATCATCATCCCTACAGTGAAGCATGGGGATGTTTTTCGCTGACAGGAACTCAAGATCAATGCAATTATGTGCAGAGACATTCTTAATGAGAAAAGCCTCAGAGCACTCTGGACCCTAAACACATAAAGGAGATAACAAAGGTGTAAAGGCTATGGGACAACTGTACATGTCTATGAGTGGCCCAGACTTGAACCTGATTGAACATCTCACCCATTTAACATAATGGAACTTGAGAGGTACAGCAAAAGACAATGTGAGAAACTGTGCAAAACAAATGCAAAGAATGTAAAATCATACAAAAAAAAAAATATATATATATAAGGTATATAAATATATAAAGGTCCTTCAACAAAGTATTAAGCAAAGGCTGTGAATACTTAAGTACATGTGCTTTGATTTTTTAGATAACATTGCAAATATTTCAAACAAACTTATGCTGCCATTATGGGGTATTATTTGTCCAATATTGTGGAAAATAATGGATTGAATTCGTTTTGGAATAAGATTGTAAGATAACAAATTGTGAAAAAAGTAAAGGCCTGTGAACATTTCCTGGATGCACTAGGAGGAACCACCATGGAAAATTGACCAGAATCCCTTTGGAATCTGTATGAACCTTCTTGGTGGAAAAGACATGGTTTGCCATATAACCAAATGCTTATAATAATTTGCCTTTCTACAGAGGATTGAGGGAGAGATCAATGCAACTTTGTACAGAGACGTCCTTAATGAAAAAAAAGCCCCAGAGCACTCTGGACCCTAAGCACTCAAAGGACAAAGGAACAAAGAACAAAGGACTAAAGACTTTAAGACAACAGTAGATGTCTTTTAGTGGCCCAGCCATAGTCCAGACTTGAACCTGATTGAGCATCTCACTGATTTAATGTGATGGAACTTGAGAGGTACAGCAACAATTAATGTGAGAAACTGTGCAAAACAAATGTGCCAAGCTCTAGAATCATACTAAAAAAACTTGAGTCCAAGGCCCTTCAACAAAGTATTGAGCAAAGGCTGTGAATATTTATGCACATGGGCTTTGATTTAGTTTTATAATATTGCAAAGATTTAAAACAAATTCCTTACATTTTGCCATTATAGGGTATTATTTGTCAAATTTTAAAGAAAATAATGGATTGAGTTTATTTTGGAATAAGATTGTAAGATAATAAACTGTGAAAAAAGTAAAGGGCTGTACTTTTATATTTTTATACTCTATTTCCTGGATACACTATACATGGAAATCAAACTTTTAAACAATAGTGGATACAGCATCTGCCAGCAATGGCTAACTGGATTCAGTCAAACTTGCCTACATGGGACCACCATTGAAATTTGACCAGATCTTTTCACAGTGTTATTTCAAATTCATACCCTGTGTTACAGCATGACTGCTAAAAAATGATAATTTTGTTAACATCGCATTCAATTTTTCATTATGCATTTCTAAGTAGAGCATATTGAAGGCTACACCGAAGGACATTTCCAACAAGACGCATGGAACACCGTAATCCGAGATTGCACATTTCACACATAAATAAAATAATAAAAGCTGAAAGACTTTGTGAATGTGCATTTGACACCAGGGGGCTGTGAACCGTGGCCTCGCAATCTACACCAATCCCACAGAGGCTGTAAAGTTTCCTCTCAAATCTACAGTCAAACATTGCCGGGCACAAACTTTCTCCTGTAACCCGTCGATGACCCTCATCTCCAGCGTGGCTCTCCCATTTCTGCAGCTGCCAAAGCCATCACCCAGGGGATGTTCCGCATTAGGCCTGAAGAATGGGCCGCGGAGAAGAGGGCTGCGGTATTTTCAGACACTTCGACAAATACTTTTGTGTGTGCTTTTAAATGACTTCCTCTGACAGAAAAGGCATTGGGGAGTGGATCAGGAAGGCATTAGCCCCAGCTATGAAAGCTCCAGGAAGACTGAGTGGGAAAGCGATGGAGGGAGGGGAGAAATAAAAGAAAAGGAGAGCCAATAATTGCAACAATATCGCCTCTGGATTTTAACGCCATATTGTCACTTTATCACCAAGCTGACAATATGACAGCGATCTTAAACTCTCATTTCTATCCACTTAATCAGGCACAAACTGTGAACATACAGCAGAGAACAACCAACAATTTCTTAAATTTTGAGGTCACTGCATTGTCCTATTCTAAGTTAAGCTACTGTAGGTGCACACAGAATCTGCGCCAGCAGAAATCTACAGATTTCCTCAGATTTTTGAGCCCATCAATTAGTCTATTTATTTTATATTATGTAAATGCATGTAAATATAAATGCATTCAGTTTTTTATATTAATTTCAGTAATATTCTTAAACAATAGGCAATTGTTTGGATGATTTATTTTAGGGCTGCACGATATTGGACAAATCTGAAATTGTGATATTTTGTTTTTCTGCACTATAATTCCACTGTGAGAGACAGAATCTAAAAATAAAAATGCAGAAATCACATTGTATGACTTTTTAACAATTTATTTGTAAATTACTGTGTCAAATAAGTATTTGATCACTTGCTTTTCAGCCAAATTTCTGACCCTCAAAGACCTGTTATTTTGCTTTAAAATAGTCCAGCTACACTCTGCTCATGATTCTAATTTAGTAGCATGTGTTTGAAGTCACTAGCTGTCATAAAGACACCTGTGCACCCTACAATCAGTCAAAAGTCTAAGTAGCAACATGGCCAAAACCAAAGAGCTGTCAAAAGACACAAGAGATTAAATTGTAGACTTTCATAAAGCTGAAACTGCTACGGGGCAATTGCCAAGAAAGAGTTACTGTTGGAGCAATTGTCAGAAAATGGAAGAGGCTAATGATGACTGTCAATGTCCTTCAGACTGGGGCCCCCTGGAAGATCTCTCCTCAAGGGGTATTAATGATGCCAAGAATGGTCTAGAATCAGTCCAGAATTATGCAGGAGGAGCTGATCAATGCCGTGAAGAGAGCTAGGACCACCGTTTTCAAGGGTACTATCAGTAATACAGTAAGATGTCATGTTTTAAAACCATGCATCGCACGGAAGGTTCCCCTGCTTAAGTTAGCCCATGTCAAGACCCATCTGAAGTTTGCCAGGGACCATCTGGATGGTCCAGAGTATTCATGGGAGAAAGTCCTGTGGTCAGAGGAAAGTCCTTTTTGGTCTTAACTCTATTCACCGAATTTGGAGGAAGAAGAATGATGTGTATCATCCCAATAATACCATACCTACAGTGAAGCATGGGGCTGGAAGCATCATGCTCTGGGGTGTTTTTCTGCACAGGGGACAGAATGACTGTACTGTATTAAGGAGAGGATGAATGTATCCATGTATTGTGAGATATTGGGCAAAAACCTCCTTCCCTCAGTCAGAGCATTAAAGATGGGTCGTGGCTGGGTCTTCCAACATGACAATGACATAAAGCACACAGCCAGGAAAATCAAGGAGTGGCTTCGTAAGAAGCATAACAAGGTTTTAGAGTGGTCTAGCCAGTCTCCAGATCTAAATGCAATAGAAAATCTTTGGAGGGAGCTGAAACTCCATGTTGCTCAGCGACAGCCCTGAAACCTGACAAATCTAGAGATGATCAGTGGGCAAAATCCCTCCTTCAGTGTGTGCAAACCTGGTGAAGAACTACAGGAACCCTTTGACCTCTGTAATTGTTAACAAAGGCTTCTGTACTAAATATTTAAAATGCTTGACTCAAGTGATCAAATACTTATTTAATTCAGTAATTTACAAATAAATTGTTAAAATTATATAATATAATTATATAATGTGATTTCCTGATAATTTCTTTTAGATTCTGTCTCTCACAGTTGAATTGCAGTTATGCTGAAAATTCCAGACCCCTCCATGATTTCTAAGTAGGAGATTTAAAAAAAACACAGTGTGATTAAATACTTATTTACCTCACTATATTGCGATGAAAACACAATCTCATCAGTTGGCTTTAAATAGCTCTGTTTGGTGGGGGAATTATTAATTTAGATTGATTGAGGGGATTTTCTAAGTATAAAAAGTAATAAAGAAATTGCAAGCAAAAATAGTTACAATAAAGCTAGAAAAAAAGTAAAAAATTAATTGCTTTATGGTTTTCTGGAGAGTCAAACAGTATTCAGATACAGAAATTGAATAATTAAATGTAAAACAAAACAGTATAATCTTCATTGAATTAACACTTCAGTAAAATTATTCTTCATTAAAGTTACAAAAGTTGTACGTTATCATCTCCGAATGCTTCACACTCTCTTGAAAACACACGCATATGATACAGTTTCACTCTGTTACGGTTACACTTTGCAATGACTCCACAATTCTCATGTATTCTCAATTATTGATCAACTATACTGTAATCGCAACTGATCATTGCATATCTTACGATGTGACTATAGGGGACAAACACACTGCAATATCGATGCTGAAGCGATATATTGTGCAGCCCTAATTTATGTACATTTTGTAAAGTAATATTTGCTGTAATTTAGATTTATTATATGAAAGACTTACTTTGTTTTTTTAAGCAAGTAGTTCTAAATGTTCTAAAAAAATTGCATTTGAAAGCTTAAGAGCAGTTATTATTTTTAATTACAGTTTTTTTTTTTATTATAAGTTATTAGTTGCTATACTTCCAAATCTTTCTGTATAAATCTGCAGATTTTATTTTATTTTTGACAAAACTGCTCAGAAATAGAAAAAAAGTCAGCAGATTTTTTCTTTTCCTGCATATCAGGAACAAAAGAGCAGCTTTTAAAGCATTTTTCAAAGTTACATATAAATTAAAGCACATCATTAAAACCTTTAAACAAAAACATCAAATATCTAAAAAAAAAAAAAAAAAAACACTGGTCAAAATTAGAGAACACCTTCAGATAAGGTATAAATTCAATAATAATCTGACCAATCATATTTTGACACCTGCAAGCCTAACTTTCCAGTTTATGCTATAACTAGGCAAGATGCTGAGCTGTTTAAAAGTGAATGAAATCATCTGTAACAGGTTGTATAGATGAAAACATAAGAGCTGCATCATTAATCAATGGCAAATCTGTGCACATTTTTTTCCACTAAAGTTTGTTCTGTAATCAGAAGTAAGTCTCCAGCAAGCATTTACTACACAATCATAGTTCACTGACAAGCTATGCAAAACCATGCTCATGATCACAGACAATTTAATCAAGCAATTATATAAAAAAATATCCTTCTGTGATAATGGCAGCTGTTTTAGAAGTTGTAAAATATTTTATAAAACAGCCAAAAAGCTTACTATTAAGATTTTTTTTCCAACATGATTTTTTTTTACCAATGTAACAAAGTATTTTTTCCAAAACAGCACTAGACCTCATGAAGTACATGTTTGCTAGTGCACTGCATTCTACATTTTCTAAAAGCATCAAGAATCCCAAAGCAGTGAATCCCAGCAGTGAATTGGTACATTTCATTAAGTGTCACTTTTCCCCTTTATAACTTTAAATCTCAAAAACACATTTGACCAGAGTATTACACATTTGATTTAAAATGTCTAAACATTCTCAAAAAACACAAACAATTTATCAACAGAGTATGTTTCAAGGGCCTGAAAGTCCATCTGCCTTGTTTTTTTCCCCAAATAGCAACAGATTGTCGCCTCTTAGTGATTCTATCCTCTTTGGCGAAAGTTAATGGTGGAGGCAATAATATCCAGCTGTAACCAGTTGTGAGTGTGTGTGTGTGTGGTGCATGATTTGATCTTGTAGTCTATAATGGTGAATTTGTAGTCCGTTAGCGATCTGCAACCACTAGATTGCTGATAATGATAACACAAGTTAAAACATGATATTTAATACATCTTGTGTACATCTAACGGCCAGTTTTTGCTCTTTTAAATCTATTATTTGTTCTCAGGTGTATTATTTTGGCTTGTTGTGTTTTATTATTGTCCTATAAATTTATTTATTAATGTTACCCTTTGGTACTCTGTCTTTGTTTACCAATCTGCTTACCTTTGATTCCTATTTTGCTCTTTTTTTCTACGCAAGTGATTGTACCTTTGTTTGGGCCTTATATGCTCCAAACATGGACCCTTTGACAGCTGGGAACATATTTGTACTTTTTTTACCCTTAAATGGTACATATGAGTACCATAAAGTGCTACTATGAACCATTGAGGGTACAACTTCTCCTATTGTACCCCAAGTGTTCACAAATGGACCCCAACCGTATCCTTTTTTCTGACAGTGTAGGCTCTCAGTGCACTGCTATTTGTGTTGCTGCATGAAAATACCACATTTAATGACATACTTTTACTCCAAACTAACACTAACTCCAGTCAAGTGCTTGAAATAAGTCCTTCTATGAGATGATTCCATAGTTGTGTGATTATTAATCATGGTATATCAAGGAAAGCAGTTAAACCTTTTGTTTCTGTAACAACAGTTACTGAGGCCTATGGGATTTTCTGGATTTCTACATTGATGGTTGAAGTTTCTACACAAGAAAGCTCCCTCTGGCCTTCGAAGGATTCTATTACTGATCAGATTACCGTGCTTTGCTGATAAGGTGTGCATGACAATTGCGATTGGCATTTCATTTAGATTGACACTAAATGACTCTTTTCAGAAAGACTGAAACAAAGACATTAGTAAAAGAGGAGGACCTGTCATGTATTGGTGGTGTTTTCTGCAGCAGGAGTTGGGCTTTTTATATAACTACTTGGCAGAATGAATGCAAATGTTTATCAGACATTCATTCTGCAACATGTAGTTTTCACAGACAGTAAGCAAATTTAGCAAAATAAGCAGTTAATTGAAGCTAAAAACATTGAAATAATGAAATAGCAGCCCAGAGTTCTGATATAAACCAGATTACAAATCTCTTAAAAATGATTGGTGACAGAATTATGGCACCCAACTACAGTAGAGGAGATTAAAGAAGAGCGGAGAAGATTCTAGCAGAGCAGTGTGCAAGACTAGAGATGCCCTTAGGATGTGCTCAAGTCATTGGAAGCAAGGGTCTTTACATTAACTACTAATTTCTGACTGCTGTAAGCTTCAGAAATATTTGCTGTAATAATTTTTTCAACCTATACAGTCATTGCTGTTCCCGAATTTTGGTCAATATTATATTTTATTCTGTTGTTTTGGGGGGTATTTTATAAAACACAGTTCTAATAGGACAAAACTCATGTGTGTATAAACTGTTCTCTAATTTTGATCACCACAATACATACATTTAATTTATGAGTGATCAAAATTAGAGAACAGTTTATTGCAGAGATGCAGAAGATTCCAGAGATGCAGAGACTGACCCCATGAGGTTGGATAGCATGTGTCTTGGAATTCATGGACTTGTAATGTATATGTATGTGATATATGTGTGTGCATTTTTTTTTTTTTTACAGGTGAGCATGTCATACAAGCATCTTGGCTCTTCATTAATGGGGTCCAGAGGGAGACTGTGAGGCAGAACTGGGAAACGGCTACACGAATGGGGATCCACTTTCCCCCTTATACAAGCACATCAGCTTGTTAGTAAAACCACTCCAAACACACTGCATTATGTATAAGACCTGTGCATAAAGCGCCACATGCAGCACACAAGTAACATGTGTATTGAGAATGGGAGTCCTGTATCTAAGTCCTATCATAGTATAGTATCCACAACTGTTCATAACTTTAGGATTAACACTTATCATAATGAAGTGCATAACTGTGTTCACATCCTCATGGAGTTACCCTAATATGTGCTTCACTGGATTATTATTTGTAAGTGCTTTTGTAAGTGATTTTCATACATATACAGTTTTATGCAAAAGTTTGGCCACACTTCATAATTATCATAATTGCAAGTCATACTGTAGTCTGATGATGGCCTTTCAAAGCAGCAGTTTCATTTGAATATATTTTATACCCGATGGAAAAGCAACATTTCAGCAGTGGTGTAGAGTATCTAATTACAAATACTCAAATGACTGTAATTGAGTAGTTTTTCTCAGGAATTGTAATTTACTGAGTAGTTTTAAAAATGTGTACTTTTATTTTTCATTGAGTACATTTTTAGTGCAATATCTACTTTTACTCCACTACTTTTTTTTTCAACCTGCAGTAACTACTTTATTTTCTTGTCCATGGGGATTAGAAAAAGCAATCCTGTGATTTCTGTCCAATCAAATCGCACATACCGTAGAAGGTTAATCGCATCATAATGAACTACCTCAAGACATGTGCACTTTATAATTGCAGCAAACTGTTTGGAAGTATTAAGAGTTTCCATGATTTAGAAATGCATCCATGTTTAGATGCATGCCACTGATGAGAAGATGACGGATAAGTGTATGATGACCGAAATGGCCTTAAACACCCAGCAGGCACAGGACGTCAACATGACGTCTGATTGACGTTGAACCCTAACGTGATGGGGACTTTGCATTTTGTTTGGAAATGAAAATCAGGTTGACGTTAGAACTCAGCGTCAGGCCAATGTCAATGTCCAACCTAAAACCAACCAAATATCAACGTCTAATGATGTTACAGCTTGACGTTGTGTAAACATTACCCCTATGACATCTATCAGACATTGGATTTTGGTTGCCATACCTGATGAATAAATGTCATTATTTGACGTCATGTATGACGATGGTTTAAGATGTTGGCTCGACGATGGATTTTGGTCACTTTCTAACAACCTAAAATCAACCAAATATCAATGTCATTTGACGTCATTATTGGACATCAAAATAACGTTGCACTTAGCTGCTGGCTTGACAATTAATTTTGGTCATCTGACATTACAACCAAAATCTAACCCAATATTAATGTCTCATGATGTTGTGTGGCTTCTGGGCAATAACTAAATGCACTACAGAATGTTACGTTTACACACACATGCATAAATTACATGTATCTGAACATATCAGCTTTTGACAGCAATACTCACTACTCACTACTCTTGAGTACTTTTGAAAGGGCTACTTTTTACTCATACTTTGAGTAATATTTACAACACATGCTTTTACTCTACTTGAACTACATTTTTAGGCAAGTAATGCTGCATTTACTTGAGTATGATTTTTCAGTACACTTTCCACCACTGCATTTTAGTTCTAACATAACATTTATTTAATCAACCCATGCAATGCAACTTAAATCATAACAAAAACAGACAGGTGCAAACATTTGGCCACCCCAACAGAATAATGACATCAATATTTTGTAGAGCCAACTTTTGCTAAAATAACAGCCTTGTTGACACTTTTTATAGTAAAGGTCACTGAATTCAGGCATTTTGGACCATTCTTTCTAGCAACATTTCTCCAGTTCAGTCAGGTTTGATGGGTGCTGAGTGTGAATGGTCATTTTCAAATCAATCAATTGAAAATGGTCATTCTAGAACATTGTATGTTGTCTGAGCATGAATTGGTAGATCTCGAACAGCGGTTTGGGTCATTGTTCTGCTGAAACAGCCAACCATGGAGTAACTTCTTCCTCTTAACTGATTCCTAAACATTGTTCTCAAGAATCTGCTGGGTGGAATCCATGCGACCTGAAACTATGACAAGGTTCCCAGTACATCCCCACAGCATGATAGACCCTCCACTAAATTTACTATATTGTTGCATAATGTACAAAGGGAGAACTGTGCTCTATTTCTAAAGTTGTGTTAACATGTTTGTTTTTTCTATTTGAAAATTAAAATAATAAATTATTTAAATTAAATATAATTATTAATAGTAGTACTATTAAGTACATAAACTAAAACTTTACCATGTAGTCTTCAAATTAGTTTAAATAAGCATTGCATGTCAGATTAAATTCTGCTGTAGAACATATAAAAGGTTAGACTATTATTTGCATTATAAATTGTTTCACAGGTGTCCGAGTTCACAATCTATGTCATACTAAATGCATTCCAACTACTCAAACTGCCTCTGAATTGTCACTAAAATGCCAGTGATTGGTTACAATTCTTAACACTGCAATACAAATTGTAATCAGAAACCTTTGATGCTCTTCAAGGAACACTTTCAAGAACTTTTCAAGATGGTTGTCTGAGCAGGTACCAGTTTTAGCCCATTTGGCCCATGGTACAGTACGGTATGGTTCGGTATGCTTTAATGGCTGTTTCCACTGTCAAAAGGTACCAAAAAGTGAACCGTATCATACCACATTCTGGGTACCCTTTCGGAAAGGTATCTAGCACAACAAAAGGGTACCAACAGACAGAGCAAGACACGCAGCTTAATGCTATTGGTTTACATAGATATGTCATTAGCTCATGCAAGGAGAATGAAAACAAAGGGAGCGCCATTTTTAAATACACAGCCGAGACATTACACTGTAATAATATATACATATAATAACGAGCCATGGTTGACCCAAGCTTAAAAAAACCTTGTTGTTGTCGTCTTGATGAACAGCCACAAAGCCAAGAAGAGCAGTATCTACCCTGTGCCCCGTAGTTGTTTACAAGGCTGTCTAAAGCACGATCTGTTTTGTTTTCTCACGTGCGCGAGCTGCGTGTCTATATTTAAAATAACAAACTTCTTGAGCTGATGATAATAACGTGCGCATGATTTTTGAAGTGCTTCAGTCATCCCATCCTTTCAAAAACAAATGTGAGAGTGAGGCATGAAAAACAAAGAAGCCGGAAAAACAAAGGAGCAAATGATTCTTTCATCAACTTAAACATGAACAAACTGCCATGTTAAACTACTATCATCACGCTGGGTGTAGTTTTTCCTGTAATTGGAAACATATCGGAGACTGTAGTCTGTATGTGTTCATATATGCTGCATTTATTTATTTATGTCAAATATTTGCTAACTATTTAGCCCTATCATTGATCTGCAGTTATAATCAAATCCTGTTAATAGAAAGGTTAGAAATGAACATTTATAAGTATTTATGTGTATAAAGCATCTGTTTTGTGAAAAGTGCTTCTTGTGTGATATGTGAATGACCCGTACAGCTTTACTTTGACATTTCCTTGAACGAGAATGACATCAACTGAAACTTTCTCATACACCATGCTCACCATTGGTACCTTTTTGGCAGTGGAAACCCAAGCCTGTTAAAGGTGACCCGTACCGACCCGTGCCATACCGTACTATACCACACAGTGAAAACGGGCCATTTGATTAGGTATTGGTACATTTAGCTGCAGAAAGTTTCACACTGTTACATTTCTAAACCATTGTCAGCATATTTGACGAAACAAGTCTTAATAAAAATTGTGGATAAACAAGAAGCATTGGTAGTTTGACTTGCAGTTGCAGTAACACACAATGCATACAGTAGGTAGACACCTCCACACACTACTTCTTACAGAAAAATACTTACATCACTGTGACAATAAAAGGACATGTTTCAGGACAAATTTCATGCCATTTTCTTCTTCGTGTAATGCAAAATGTTACAAAAACCCACTCGAGCAAACCTGTCATCCATCTCCATGCCTCTTAGAGGTGTCCTTGAACCCCACCCGTCCTCGACACCCCCAGCACTAACTCACACTTAGAGCAGGCGTCTCAGCTTTATGTTTAATGCTCCGCTGTCATTCTATCTAGTCTTCTCCTCCCACCCAGCCATTGTCGCGCTATTTATTACCCTGCCATTAATGGCTTATTAGGGCCTCTCTCATAGCTAACCATTAGGAATCCTGTGCGGGAGGATGGCCCAGCCACTGAAGCCATAATGGGGGTTATTACAACACGCTGATGGGGTGGAGGTGTTGAAGGTGTTGAGAGCAGCGATATGTGTCGTTTACTGTGAAAAGAGCTGAGAGTCAGGGCCTCGCCGGGGTCGTTAAAAGGGCATTGCGCTCATATCAGATGTAGTAAAAGAGGAAAGGCCTGGGAGCACAGCGGATAGATGTGGCGGATGGCATGGCGGATGGAGGAGGCTGAAAAGTTTAACACAGCTCAAGTGTTTGAGAAGTATCTGCTTAAAAGCAGTAGGGAATTTACAGATTAAAACTGAACGCAATCCGCTTGTTTTGGATTTAACAGTATGAAATACTGTTTCCGGGTTCCAGCCGCTACTCATTTGAATTGAGAAAATATTCGTTTATGACCACTTACTAGTCATATTACACATTAAAGTGAATTTTATATAAAAACTATGGTGTACACAACAGTCTCTGGACTTGCTGCATCCCAAGCATCAATATTTGAGCAATTTATCAAACATTAATCACTTTCTGGTCATCTAATAAAAGGCATGGATATATATATATATATATATATATATATATATATATATATATTGTGATCGTGATTTTCGAAAGTAACACATCGCTTTGTAAACATTTATTATTAGCATGTGTTGAGTCTTCTCGTTTGGATATGGCCATTGAGGGGAATAAAAGTTGTATATTGAGCACATTTTTGTGCGCTCGATGCGCTGCAAGTGCATTGTGGGAAATGATCAGGAGGGAAAACAACAGATTGCAACCCAAACTGGAAATAGATTACTTTGCTGACATTTCTACAAAACCTAAAATTGGTTGCTCGAATTTTGCAGCACTTTTCAGATGACATGTCCACAAGAGAGTGTTGTTTGTATGTATAACCTATGCTAAATAAAACTAACTGATAGTGTTAATTCTTGTGTGTTGTTGGGGATGTTTTCATCCACTCTGTGGTGATTTTGAGATTTCATTTGGCCAAAACTTTCTCTGTGTTTCAGCAAATGGAATAATTTTTGGTGGCAAATATTATTTTGTCACATATTTTGCAAAAGTGCTTTGAAAATGTAAATGCTGGGCAAATGTACTACCCTTTCGTTGTGTTTGTGGCTGTTGTTGCCACATTGACTTTAATTATAACAATGATTTTTTATTGCAAAGCCATGACAGCATAGAATCATGCATTATTGATTGCTTGTGGTTTTTCCTGTTGGGAAGAGATACAATTTGTAATTTTCTCTGTTGATCATTTGAACAGTACACAAGGGTTAACAAAAGCAAAGCTGAGATGAAAATACATTTGCTAAAGCAACCACACCATTCTGCCTCTTTTTATGCAGCTTGAGTTGTTTACGAACTGTGTTTCTCAGGACTCAAATCACAAATTATGAAGAATTACAAATTATTAAGTGGTGTAGATAAATACAAATGTGCAAATTCAGATACTGAAACTGCACTTTATTAAGTACTTATTAAATACTTTATATTTTTGGTCTGTATGAGTCCTCATACTGCTATATTTTCCTTTAACCTGCAGTCATTATGTTCATTTTTCTTGTCTACAGTGATTGGCTAAGTAGAATAATCAGTGCTGTGATTCCCATCCAATCATATTGTGCATAGAAAAATAGCATCAGACAGACTGTCCTTAAGACCTGGACATTTTATAAATGCAGCAAAAATGTTCAATGTAAGCATTAAAAGTGTCCAAAAAGACACAAAATTGTTACATGCAATGACCGAGATACTGTTTAGACCAGGGGTGCCTAATCCTTTTTTTATTAAGGGCCAAAAACCAAACATGATTGAGGCTAGTGGGCCGAAGGTAAATATAGTTGTCATGGGTAATTTCCTAATTTATTTAATAATGTTTAAAAATTACTAGAAAACATTGCTTTATATTAACTAAGACATTTTATAAGGAACTTATTACAGTAAAAACAAAACAATCAAATTTATAACAGAATTACACAACTTTTTGTCTTGATTTGCTCACCAATGTCCTCTGCATAGTCCTCTATCAGTCGAGTGACGGTATACTTACATTTTAAAAAATCTGATTTTAACATTTAATTGAAACATTAATTTAACATTAATTTTAGTTTGCTCTAAATAAAAAAAAAATAAAGCTATAAAACAAACAAAAAAGGTTAAGTCAAGTTAGAAATGACCATCTCTGTGATAACGGCATTCGCCCCAAAATTCATCCCACCTTCTCTCACTCTCCTCTCAGATGGGATGGTGGGCTAAATCAAAGGTTACAATGGGCCAACTTTGACCCACGAGCCCTACTTTATGCATCTCTGGTTTAGACTGTCACTGATGAGAAGGTGAAAGATGCCTATTATATGATGACTGAAATTGGCAATAACTAAATGCACTACAGAATATTACGTTTTCAAATGCATGCACAAATTGCACGTATTCTATCAGTGCTGCATGCACTGGACACTCATAGTTTGGTTTAAAATGCATAACTTAATGCATTAACATATCATCACAGCTAGATTTATGACCTTTCTGTCAGCTTATTATAGGTTCATATATTCCATATATTAATGTAATGTGTTCTCACATTAATTTAATCTCACATTTTAAATACATAGTCTATGAATGGGAAATAATTTAACCTTAAAATAGATGTAACGTTAAAGCCTTGATCATTGAAAAAAACTTTCCCATAATCATAATCTAAGTAAATAGGTACACAAATTGTGTTTTACATGTTTATCTGCACAAAACAATCTGTAAAACAGTGCAGGTATGAGGCTGACATAAAACAAGTCCATTATTGACACAGAACGAGTTTATTTGGTGGAACTACATGTGTTGAACTTGTCCACCCGCACACGAGGATACTTTGAAAGCTGCACATGGGCTTAGCTGTGTGTGAGATGAAGCAGAATTAGCTATGCACAATTCTTGCTAAAATGTGAATTAATTTTCACCATGGAATTTTTTCTCATTTTTCTTACACGTTTTAAAGTTTTTAACTCAAGCAAGAGATTCAGTCAAAAAAAATGTTGGAGAAAAAAAAAGTGTCTGCTCCAATTTGCACAACAAATATTAAACAGAACATTTTGGAGCTCATATTTAACTTATTTACAACACTGATATGCACATTCAAGTCAAAAGGAATATAAACTATTATTTAATCATGTAAAAATGTAATATTGGACACTTCTTTTACATTTTTTTTCCCCTAATATGTTCAGCCGAAGTTTTCATGATCTTAATATCATCTGACTTCACTAAATTCTCCCAAAGTCTTATATGCAATGGCTAAATAAATGCAATGCCCTTTAAATAATTTGTTCATGTTCAATTATTGATACCAGAATTTCTTCATCTAATAAAAAGAGTGGCAGAATTAAAATGTTCATGGGCATTATCATAGCCCCAAAAAGCCTCATAGCAACTTCACTGACAGTAGGCTCTTTCCTCTTGCTCATTCTCTCTTCTGTCTTCATGGTTTCTGGGATTTAATTTGCTGCCATAAGGGAACCACTGTGAATAAGCCTGAGACTTCCAGAGCTTCCAGGAAATTTGGCTTTGTTACATGTCATCATAAGGAACGATAGCAGAATGAGGGAAAGAAGTGATCAATTTATGGTTAATTTTACATAATAATTAAGTAACCAACAATGTGTGGATGCAGCATAATCTAAATGTAGGGAAATACACAAAAAAGAACTGCTGTCATTTAGAAATGACATCACATTAGATTGGGGTTTATTTTTATGGCAAAAGCCAACACAATCTCACACATAGCAGCTTATAACTTTTTGATATTATTTTTATATAAACATTTTACTATGATTTTCTCATCCCCCAATATGGATTGGATTTAGAGGTTTGCGTTTTAGGGTATGTCTCCATTTAAAATATATATTTATTTATTCATTCATTCATTTTCCTTCAGTTTAGTACATTTATTCATCAGGGGTTGCCACAATGGAATAAACCGGCAACTATTCCAGCATATGTTTTACACAGTGGATGCTCTTCCAGCTGCAAACACTGGGAAACATCCATACACACTCATTCACGCACAAACTCATACACTACGGCCAACTTAGTTGATTTAATTCACCAAGCGCATGTGTTTGGACCGTGGGGGAAACCAGAGCACCTGGAGGAAACCCATGCGAACACGGGGAGAACATGCAAACTCCTAAATATATACACTAAAACTCCTTTTCTATGAAAAAGGTCATTTCACACTGTTCCAAAAGATAATGACCACTGGGGATAATCATTACAGGGTGATTCAAAAAGAATACCACAACTTTCAGGTTGATGTCACTTGAGTGTCTGGAGGGGGTCATATTGAACATCTATGAATTAGTTTTTTCTACTGAAAAAAAAACTTTAAGTACTCTTCACATTGATTAATTAAGGTTCCATCATGATCTTTGATTAAATACAGACTTTCAAAGTTGTGGTATTCTTTTTTAATCACCCTGTATATCACTGCTTAGGCATTCCAGCTAGTTTTTATTAGCGAGTGAACTATCCCTTTAAAGTTTATTTAGAGCAATGGGAAGGTTCATTGCCAATACCAACATTTCTCATGAAACTGTAGATACCAATTAGTGGTGTAATGGATCACAAATCTGCAGTTCAGATCACACTACGTTTTTTTTTTTTGTCAGGGATTGGACCATTTTTAGGATCAGCAAAAAAAATAGGAGAGACATGTCATTTGCTTTCCATTTATATAAAAATGTTACTGCAAAGAACAAACAGAACTTAAAACCTGTAATGTTAATAAAAATAACAAACAAGAAAGAACCAGCTGAAGAAAGAAAAGTATTCAATATGAAATATGATCTTTGCTACTGTTGCTGATGATGCTAAATATAGAAACCTAACATCTTGTACAACAGATCATATTTATCTTCAATTAATGATTCAACAATTCACACATTAAACTTCATGTTTTATTATACTGTAGGTGTATTATTTTTGAAAACCTATTCAGTGACATAATTTTTATGGTTGTTTGTCGCCATCTGTTGGTTACACAATGTAATTGCTTTTACCAGCGTCAAAAATTCACCAGCGTCATGTTTCATTTAACGGTGATTTTAATCTACCATAAACATCAGTGTTTATATCTGAACTATAAAATGTTCTCCTAGCACTCATGTGTTATTTAATTGTTTGTAACTCACTGAAAAAGTGTAAAAACTGAATCTCTTTCGATGCAGATTTGAATGCAGCGCTGTGAAGGATTAATAAACATATCCAAATCATTATCATTTATCATTCATGTTGCACAGGTTTAAACTGAGATCACAATCTTTTAATGTATAACTGTGCAGCTTTACACTGAATACATTAATGCAGACTAAACAAGCAGTGACAGAAAACACCTTAAAATAATAGTCTAAGAAAGCATTTAGGAAGGTCCCACCACAACTTTTCCCGTCATCATTATATCTTACAGGGAAGCCAAAATGCTTTCATGGACGAGATTTAATTGACACAGGAGGCGATCTCTGCAATGGTTATAAATGTTGGATTAAACAACGAATTCAAAATAAATTATTAATCCGCGGGTCACATGTGTTTCGAACTGTGAGTTGTGATCCATACGGATCACGGATCAACAGTGATCCGTTTCATCCCTAATACCAATACATAACTTTAATTTTCTTCCCACACATAGACTTTACTTAGTGACACATTTTTTTAATACTATTATTATCATCCTTTTACACTTTTTTGTATCTGCCCAATATAACATTAACGATTAATAAGTAATGGAAAAATCCTCTCTCCTTTTTCCGTTTCGTAGCCACTGAGTGTGCGCGAGACCTGTCAACACTCCCACAGAGTCTCACATGCTCTCCAAAGAGACGCGCCTTTTTGGGACTTAACAATGCGTCTGACTGAGGTTTTTAAATCTACTAAAATGGGTAATCAACTCAGTTTTCTTATTGAAATAATCGACACGTTTATTCTTGTTTTAATTATACATTTTTGTAGAGATATTGCCTGTTTTTATTCCTTTTTTCTGTCATTTATTTCTCATTTGCTATATCTTTTATTAATTTGATGGTCAACATATTGCATATTTTATACATCTAAAATGCTTTGGAAATGCTGTACAAAATGCTCCTGAATAGCATAAAAGTAAGCAAAAGAGTGGAGTTCTTTCTTTAAAAACAAAAAACAACAAAAAAAACTTTAACCTACTCAATAGAAACAGTGTATAACAGTTTCTTAATGAATTAAAATATTGTTAAAAATCTAATTATGTTTTGTTTGTTGCATATAGTAAACAACTTATGTGATGTGGGTAAAAGGTGTGTTTTAATCCGGCTACCACCACAAGTATATTTCAAACCTGTGGAAAGCATTGCAACATGACTAGAAATAACATGTTGTTATTCTTTTTAAGATCACGAGTGGTTGTGTACGCATTTCACTGCATATCATACTGTGTATGACTGTGTATGTGACAAGTAATATTAGAATTTGAAAAGTTAAAGTATAGTACATCATGCACGACTGTGCATTGAGGAATAAAGATTGACAAATAAAATTACCTGCAAAGCTTTATCGTTTTTCCTCAAATGCAGCATGAAAAAAGCCCTTTGTAAACTATTCACATCACACTTGCTTTGACTAGAAGGGGAGGGGGAGGCAGTGAAAAATGGCACAAAGAAAACGAGACAGCGATAGCAAGAGAGAGAGAGAGAGAAGAAGAAGAAGAAGAAAGAATCGTAGGGGAGGCTGGGAAATCCCCAAACAGTTGTTATTGATTCCAGTGTTTACGGGCAGATAGTTTAGTGCCGTTTACAAAACAGAACAGATGCAGCCAGTGAGCAAAAAGGTAAACAATTGCTGTGTGGCAGGTTGCCAAATCCCCGGCCCGGAGTATTAAACTCACACTGAAGTGCATTTCCCCTTTGGGTTACACTGGCTGCCACTTCATCTCCTCCATGCCTGCTCCCTCATTTCTTCTTTCATTTTCCTTCTCTCACACACACACAAACAGACGAGCGGTTCCAGCTCTCGCTGGCTGGCTTGTCCTGCTCTGACCCTTAGGGCCGTGTTCTGCCTAGCTGGGCCATTAGTGCAGGGAATTGCATGTGTCTGACATGGCCCTAAAAGCAATTATTAAATGCTTTTCTCCAAATGATGCCCAGCCTCTTTAGGGAATGGGCAATCACGCAACAATTTAGCCACTGATTTCATTTCCTCTCTTTCTTGTATCGGTGTTGATTGGCCTCTCTGGCAGAAAAGTGAGGAAAAAAGAGAGAGGTGCAGGTCTTTAAAAGGAAATGCAACTTGACCCAAAACATTAGTTAGGCATTTAGAAAAGAAAAAAACTCAACCCAAAGGTTTTTAGTAAACTAAGATTAAAACTATTGGTCAAAAATTGATATTTGTTAACTAACGTAAAATAAAATATTTACAATAAACTAAACATTAAAAGTAAACTAAACTGTCACTGAAGAACTGAAATAAAATGAGCAATAGATATATAAATACATTTTCACAATTAATAAGCGCTCATTCTCTGCAGGAAAATCTGAGCTGTTTGGAGAAATAGATAGAGCTTTTACAGACAAACACTGTATATCAGTCAAGCATATGATTAAATACAAAACATATTTTCTATAAAACATTTTCTGTTTTTAATTTGCCAAAAAAATTGTCTAAATTCTTATATTGGTCAGAGTTTCAAGGTTTATTTTTCAGACGGTAAAACGGATTGCTCGGATGTCTTACGTCATTATTTTAATTTATGATGGTGTGAGAAATAAGACATTATAAGTGACATGGTGCACTTTAATTTTGACACACAGACATCTTCACCAAATATCAAAGAGGTAAGACTTTCTCATCCATAGCCTCATTTCAGTTGTCAAGTTTTGTAAAAATAACTCAGAAAGGAGGTGACGCAGTGGCGCAGTAGGTAGTGCTGTCGTTCCACTGCAAGAAGGTCACTGGTTCGAGCCTCGGCTGGGTCAGTTGGCGTTTCTGTGTGGAGTTTGCATGTTCTCCCTGCTTTTGCGTGGGTTTCCTCCGGGTGCTCCGGTTTCCCCCACAATTCCAAAGACATGTGGTACAGGTGAATTGAGTAGGCTAAATTGTCCGTAGTGTATGATTGTGACTGAGTGTGTGCGTGGATGTTTCCTAGAGATGGGTTGCGGCTGGAAGGACATCCAGTGCGTAAAAACACGTGCTGGATAAGTTGGCGGTTCATTCCGCTGTGGCGACCCTGGATTAATAAAGGGACTAAGCCGAATAGAAAATTCAATTCACCTTTATTTGTATAGCGCTTATACAATGTAGATTGTGTCAAAGCAGCTTCACATTCAAGATTATAGTAAATTGAAACAGTGTCAGTTCAGTTTTCAGAGTTTCAGATCAGTTCAGTTCAGTTTAGCTCAGTTCAAATGAACGAAGGAATGAACTCAGAAAGGAACAAAACAATAGGCCTAATTCAAAATATTATAAGATTAAAATATGGATCAGATGGTAATTTTGGTCAGTTTTCCTAACAGCACTTAGTAATACTTCAGCATGCTGTCACTTTCGTATTTGACATGAAATGCACATTCACCAGTAGGAATGACATCCTGCCCTACTCATCATTCTCTTTTTATATAGTCGTATATATGGCTATTAAATAACCATAATACACTGTGATAGCCTGGTTCGTTAGTTCATTGTATTGTTTTGCTTTCTCACTACAATCGATCTGCTACAGAATTAGTTTCAATTGAGCTGAGACCACTTCATTCTGGTGATCTCTGTTTTGGCGCAGATCCGAGTGAGATTGTGGGATTCACATATGCCAAACGAAGCATGCTAACTGGGCAAAGCAGACAGGTTCCGAAACAAACATCTAGGTGTGAAAGCACCCATTCTTTAGTGGACATTAGACGTGTTCTGTTAACTCTGCTAAACCAGAATTACTAACAAATACTCTATACTCTAACAAACTTGAGCTTTAGTTTTAACTTTTAGCTTAGCATAGATCATTGAATCGGATAAGACCATTAGCATCTCACTCAAAATTGACCAGAGAGTTTCAATAATTTTTCAATTTAAAGCTAGTAATCAGTTACATTGTGAACGACAGAAAATGAATGTTTTTCAATGAAAAATGCTATTTTCTAGGTCGCTATAGCTATACTCTCATCCTTATGGAAAAAAATAAAAATAAAAAAAATAAAGAAATGTTTTGGCCGTGGCTGCAGCAGGAACAGTTATATTATGCAGCACCTGAAAAGCAGAGCATTTACTCTAGCTTTGGTCATTTTTAAGCAAGATGCTACTGATCTAATCTGATTCAATGATATATGCTAAGCTTAAGGTGCTCCCACCAGACCCGGAGATTGGCTGAATAGATTTTAAAATAGTTAAATTCAACTGTTTAACTATAAAACAAGTCAATTTCCAAAAAAGTGGAGCATTCCGTTAAAAATGATAAACTATAATAAACTTGCACGAGCCATGTCGATGGTAGCACTCCATCAAATGACCCAAGACAATGATTTTTCATGTGTCACATACAGAGATCTGTATAGAAGTGGATGCTCTGGGGATTATAGCTGTCTTTATATATGCTGGTTTACATTTTGGCCGATGTGGGAAAGAGTGAAAGAGAGAAAAGTATGTGAAAGCACTTGGCTATCTGTAAATGGAGAGATTGGTCTATCTCACATAACAGAGTGAGCACTCTGGGTGGTGTTGTGGCTGGCAGGGCCTCGGGGCCTAAACGGACCACATGTGGAGCCCCCTGATGGCCTGAGGGAGTCTGAGTGCTGTGGTGTGCAGTGGGTTGTCTGTTGCAGCCCGCTGCTCACTGAGACAGGCGGCATTAGAAACCGCCCCCACTGACACACGCTAAACCGGGCTCCTTCAACGCCAGAGGCACAGTCCAGCTGGGATACAGTAGGGGTTGGGCGGTCCTTCTTGGAGTCAGGAATGGCAGGTTTTGATATCTTTATTACATTGTAATGGGGCGGAGTAACTGGCTTGTGAGTCTCCATTTTGGCAGCAATATGTGCAATTATAGGTGTTTCACTGGTTACACAGGTAAGCCAAATTACTAAAACAAATCAATGGCTGGTGTAACAGAACTGCATGAAATTTCTGAGCAATCAAAGGGATTTTTACCTTGATTTACATCAAATTAACTAATCATTATGTCTACTGTGAACACACACACACAAAAACTATGAATTCCCTTTTAATGTTACATTCCAGTTAAAGAGGTTGAATTTTTGTAGACATTTCAGCATCGATTACTTCAGTCTTCAGGGTCAAATGATATTTCTTCTGCTGAAGAATTCATTATTATTATTATTATTATTAGTATTATTATTATTATTATTATTATTATTATTATTAGTATTATTATTGTGATTGTGATTGTTATTAGTATTATTATTAACATCATCATCATCATCATCATCATCATTATTATTATTATTATTTATATTATTATTATTATTAATATTAACATAATCATCATTATTATTATTAATATCATCATCATCATCATCATCATCATCATTATTAACATCATTATCATTATCGTTATTAATAATAATAATAATAATAATAATAATAATAATAATAATAATAGTGGAAAAATAATGCTTGCTTGATTTTATTTTACTCTATTTAGAC